>JAQFVV010006429.1:1011507-1301185 GCA_028023455.1 Epiperipatus broadwayi
TTCTGGTTTACCTAAGACATTAGAATTATATTTGACCGGGTGTTATGCTTGCAGATTTTGTTTAAAATGATTATAGATCAGTTTTAACATATTATTTCCTGCATATGTGAGTCCCTGATCTGTGAGTGCCATTGGCACTCTGACAGGGGATGGGTATCCCAAGGCCCAGCAAATGTATTTTCTTGTCCATGTGTGTTGTTGGCTAAGGCAGACTTTACTCCTTTTTATTGCTATGTAGTTTTACAGATGTTATTGTATGTTTGTATAAGCCTGCATATATGTTGTTGATCGGTGTGTGGGGGGTTTATCATTTGTAATCTGTTTTCGTATTGCATCAGCCAGAGCTAGCAGTCTTGTGGGTGGAAGTGGGGATTTGTGTGTAATGTGATCTATATTAAATGATAAAATGTTTATCTTTGAATTGTGTTAAGTTGCATATTTTTGATTTTGTGAAGCATTATATCTGTTTCTGAAAAAATAAATTCTGGGGTATAAGTTGGAAGCAGAATTGTGATTGTTTTACTATGTGTAAGTGCTGTTGTTTGGATTTCTGTCAGATTAATTAGTATGGTTTGTGCAGAGTGATCAGAGAAGGAAGATGGGTTGATGTTTAGACTGATTTGATGGTGTAACATAGATGAATAAAAGCACAGATCAATCCTTGATGTATAACCTTCATTATAAAAGGTAACTGCATCATTTGACAAAAAACCCTCTGTGCTCATAAGTAGAATTGATATGATGCAGCCACTTTAAAATGAACTCTTGATATTTCATGTTGAAGTCCCCAATTAGTATAGTTGGATGTGAATTAAAGACACATAAGGAGTTTATGTTTAATATAATATTTGAGACAATTATAGGACTCAGTGAGATATACACAAATATAATGTTTTGTGTGATGATTTGATGACTAAAAGTTACTATTAGTAAATTTGCATTTATATATATATATATATATATATATATATATATATGATTTTGAATGAGTCAAATGGACAACTTGTGAGCAGTTTAGTAACCCCTGAGGAAGATGATGTGTCTCTAGAGCATGCACAGTAGCCTTTTCTACTTAGATGTACTAAAGGGTCAAATTGTGAGTCACTATATATTTTACTTTCTAGAAGTCCTAGTATATGAGGTTGTGTAATCTTTATCCATTGTTGTAGCTGATGTATTTTGTTGCCTGAGTTGAGCACTCTGATATTAAATGCTATTATTTTTATAATTGTGATTGGCTGCAAGTTGGTTTCACAATGTGAAGTTTGCACAAAGCTTTTTCATATTCTCTAGTGTTTTGTGAGCAATTATTAATGGTTTGATTACTATCCAGCTCCATAGATATTAAGTTCTCTGCCAAGTATTCAATCATTTCTGTTAGAGTATCGTTTCATCTGTTTTGGCTCTTTTTGATTTATTTCTCCTTGGTCGACCAGATTTTTGGATTTCTGTTGATGTTGTTTCTATGGGAGAGAGGCATGGGGTTAGTGACTCCAGAATATCTGTAGATGTTTTGTTTATAATTATATGTGGCATGCTTGTTTTTTGGGAGTTGTATGTATCATTAGATATGTCTGGATTTGAGTCTGATGTGTTATTGATTGATATGCCTGGTGTTTGTGATACATCAGGTATGATTTGTGCTTGATTTTGATCCATTTGATCAGTGCTTTCATTTAATTTATTTGAACTATTTATTGTAGTTTCAAGTATGTTTGTGTTTTCTACTGCCTGTTTGTTTTTATTAGCTTCATTTGTACTGTGATTGTTTTCATGTTGATTATTTGATTTGCTAGTGTTAATTAGTGTATTGTTGCTCTCTTCATGTTGGGATTGGATGTGCTGATTATTTGGTGTCTGACCCTGTGTGAGTTGGCTATCCATGCACTGTGTGGCTAGGTGACCACGTTTTCCAAATACATGGCATTGTGGTTTTAAACCTCTTATATATATGCACAGCATAGTCTCCTGATCTGCAATTTGTGTTGGTGTAGATTCTGGATCAATATCTTTGTGTAATTTTAACTTAAAATCATAGCTATTGGTAGATATTAGTATTGGTGTGTCTGATGTATATTGGTTGAAAAGCTATAACCTTACCAAATGGATCCATCATTTTTTAAATCCTTGTATCATGTATCCAAGTAATGTATTTTTTATTCTGGTAATTTGGTTCTGTCATTCTTGATCGACTATAACAATTGCATAATTGCCTAATGTTTTGATTTTTTTTTTTAAATCGGTTGTTTTGACTAATATCAAGAGATTCGATAGCTAGGTATCTGGATTTGGATGGTCTGTGATTCTTACGATCATTTCCCACAGTTCATTTTCAGTTATTGCTTGATATAATAACAAGTTTGGAAACTGATACTGTGATATATTTGTGTCTGTAGCAGCTCAAGTTTGGTGAAAAAAATATTTTGAATGATGTATAGAGTCCCCATGGGATCATGTTGTTGAAGTGTTCATTAATATTTTCTAGCATACTATTAATCCAGTATGCAAGGGAGCATCTTGGTTGAATTGCATTTTCAAATTTAGCTGTTTTATGTCATTCGGATTTATTTTTCTAATCTTGGAACTGCTTTATTATTTATTGTAGTCAGGAAATTTTTTAAACTTGTTGCTTATATGCTGGCTCTTGCAACAGTGGTGTGTGATTTAAATGTGTCTAAATTTTTATGTATTTCATCGGCCATATTGATGGCCAACTACTTGATCATGCATAGCTGTTGTCTCCATTTTTTTAAAAAAAAAAACAAAGAAATTTTGGTAACGTAAAGGTTTTTTTATGATATTCTTTAGTTAGTTTATAATTTTCATTAATTATAGTTTTAAAAAGATTTATTTTCATTTTGTAAAATTGTATATATTGGTTTGATTTTATATTGTGGTGTTATTATTAGTTTTTTGGGGTTTGAAACCCAACTACTTTAATATTACTTACTGGCAATATCAGTATTTTCTGTGGTACTACTACTACTACTACTACTACTACTACTACTACTACTACTACTACTACTACTACTACTACTACTACTACTACTACTACTACTACTACTACTACTACTACTACTACTACTACTACTACTACTACTATTACTACTACTACTACTACTACTACTACTACTACTACTATTATAATTATTATTATTTTAATTATTATTATTTTTATTATTATTATTACATTCGAATATCAGCCTTTCAAGCTAATTGTGCAAACGCTTTGCGAGTGTTAATAATAAATGAATACTTTCTGACCAATACAAGATATAGTATTTATGCAGGAATAAAAAGGAATCATCTTATTCCTACAACTCAAATATTTATATATGAGCAAATCTGAAGTACTGGCACAGAAAGTGTGACAATACAACAATCACTTTAAATTACTATATACAATGTCTGAATGAATGACATCGATGAAATTGTCTAGAATTTACTAAACGTCATTCTAATTGAAACTTAATCATATATATAAATATTTGAGTTGTAGGAATAAGATGATTCCTTTTTATTTCTGCATAAATACTATATCTTGTATTGGTCAGAAAGTATTCATTTATTATTAACACTCGCAAAGCGTTTGCACAATTAGCTTGAAAGGCTGATATTCGAACGTAATTACAATTGTATACAGATGCTATAAAAATAAATGCTTATTTACATATATGATTAAGTTTCAGTTGGAATGACGTTTAGTAAATTCTAGACAATTTCATCATGTCATTCATTCAGACATTGTATATAGTAATTTAAAGTGACTGTTCTATTGTCACACTTTCTGTGCCAGTACTTCATATTTGCTCATATATAAATATTTGAGTTGTTGGAATAAGAGGATTCCTTTTTATTCCTGCATAAATACTATATCTTGTATTGGTCAGAAGTATTCATTTATTAATAACACTCACAAAGCATTTGCCAATTAGCTTGAAAGGCTGATATTTGAATGTAATTACAATTGTATACAGATGCTATAAAAATAAATGCCTATTTATTATTATTATTATTATTATTATTATTATTATTATTATTATTATTATTATTATTATTATTATTATTACAGTTTCAACTGTACGATGCAGTCTTTATCAGATCTACAAAATTCAACTCCACATAACAATGTAGCCTTTACATAATACATTTCATATTTTATACAATTTATCAATTCTCAAAATTATTAATCTTCTAATAGCTTTTTAAAATTCTTTAATACACATTTTATCTCTTATATACAATTGCTTTTCTAATTTTTAATTATTAATTACTCTTTCCTATCTTCTTATTATTCTAATATCCATAATATTTTATTTTATAATATAATATTTTATACATCATACAGTAACCTTACCTTTTTTATTTTACAATCCCAATTTTATTACCCATCTTACAATTAATATATCATTCTTTATTTTTCTTATCTTTTAATTTTATCCATTTATACTTAACAACATTTTTGCCTTATTATCTCAATTATTATACATAAATTTTACCTTATTCTCTTCTTCTACTTCTCTCTAATCTCCATTTTCTACTAGTAATTTAACTTCCTTTTAATCTCCCTTTCATATTCCTTATCCTATAACTCCCTCTATTATCTATTTTATAACTACTTTCATATATTTTACTTAACCATTTTATCCCTACCCCTAATTTCTTTCCCCATTTTATATTGCCAGTGTTCTTACCCCCCATCCTTATTAAGATTAGGGTTAATTTTTTAATTAATATTGCCTTCTTTATTTTCCTATCTCTTTTTTTATCTGTATAACTGATCATTGTTATACATTCTTTCCTAATATTATGACCTGTTGCCATAATATGCTTATATATTGGTGACCTTTTATCATACTTATGCTGTTTCAATCTAGTATATGAATATTTTTTATTTCACCCACATACTTATTTCTAATTCTTTTATCCTTACATATCTTGCATTCTATTTCATACACTCCATTAATATTTTTCCTCTCCTCATTTATATATTTATTATCCAATATTTTCATTATATTTCTTCATTTCCTATTCACTATTCTATATTTTATAATATCCTTAAATATTTTATTAATTGTTCTATTAATTTTATTTATCCTTTAACTATTCTATTATCATTAGTTTTAATTTCTATATATGTTTTTATTATTATTCTTTTTATATCTTCTTTACCTTCTTTTTCTTCCTCTTTATATTTCCAAATCATTTTTTCCTTTGATAGACATAAAATCTACTCTTGGATAATTGGATTGCCATTGTTGTTTGAACTGAATTTCTTGATTTTTAGGCTATTTAATTGCTTCTTTATTTCCCCAGCCTTTTTTGATTTAATATAAGCATATTTTTGATGGTTTGGATATTATACAATGTTATGTTCTTCAGTTTTAGTCACAAAAGTCAAATCAGAATTTGCAATCATTTATTTTGAATTCTATAACTTTGTTAATAGATTTTTAAATGTTTTTTTAATAAATAATTTGTCAAACGCATTCTCAGATAAAGCAAAATTTAGAAAAGTTATCTTATGCATGTTAATAATTTTTTTGAATATTTGTGATAACATATATTCAATTATAGATTTTACTACATCATTCACATCATTGAAAAATTAGTTTTATTATTGGAATTTAATTTAAAGTATATTTAATTAAAAATTTATTGTTAAAAGGAGACTGTCTTGACAACATATTGTGAATGTTAATTATTAATGATATTAGGATGGTCTAAGTGTTGAATGATTTCTATGAATATATATATTGTTGTTGATTAAATTTGCCTTTTTACTTGTTTTTAGCTTATCAATGTTATTTCTTTCAAAATGGTAGATAAATTGTCATTATTTATTTATCAATACTAAATTATTATTTAATAAAATATCTTTTTTTAAAAAAAGTTTATTGTTCCAGAGATTATGTGATATTAAAAAAATCTAGAGAGCAAGTTAGCTCAATTGTTCTACTCATCTAACTAAATTGTTGTTTTGGGGTTGTTGTTGTTGTTTTGATTTATACTGCACAAAATCATTTCAAACTTCGTCGGGGATATTATTTACAAAAATATCTATAAAATGGATTACTATTAACAATGCAAAGAAAATATTTTAAAAAGTGAAAATCAGATTAACCAAATTTTCTATGTTTAGAGTGAATATTGTACGCAAAATTTATACAGTTCTATTGCAAATATGAAAACATTGCATAACTTTTTTATAACATTAGGAAATTTAATGCCTATATGGAAATAATTTTTATCATAAATTAATTAACATGAATTAATATAACACACTGGCAAGCTAGACAAATTTTAAATTATGACATTTCATTTTATGGCTACTACAATTTTGTTTAAAAAACCAAATGAGTAGAAGAAATTACTAATTACTAACAGCAAAATTAACACAAATGCCATTATAAATATATTAATGTATTGTAATTGCTTCGTTAACTTTTACTATTCTAGGATATGATCCCTTGGTACTGGTATTAGCAAATGATAAATTTTATTTTAATGAGGCTAATTTATCAGGAAGTTTCAAACTACAGAGCAATTTGGCAGTACAATTTCGCCTTATTTTATTACCATGGATAGAGTAATTGATACACTGTTTTCACATCTGGATAGTTGTTTAATATGTTGATTTTATAAATGAGTCCTTTACCTAAAAAAATATGCGTGATTATATAGGAAAACAGTAACTGAGCAATCTGCTATACTTAATAAACTTTGTTTAAGATAATAGCTTAAAGAAACAAAAATGGTAAGAAATAGAAAATGTAAAATGTTTGATGGCAATTATGTATTCTAAAATTCTTTTCTTTCAAAGTAAACTTTTTTAAAAAAAAATGAAAAAAAATCTTAGTCACTTTCCTTACCTCTTGTTTTCTTTGATATAGAAAATTTGTTATTATATTTTATAGTTTAATGAGTTCTGATCTTTATGAGAAAAATAGAAAAGTCAAATAAATAAATGAAGTGTACTTTAAAATTCTTATGAAAATAAACTCTCAAAAATTTGAGATTTCACACGACTGTCATCTCCAACTGACTATGCGTATGTATAAAAACAACAAAAGAAGAGTGAAAAGCTTGGTAAACTTTGTGTGTATATACACGTTCTATATCATAAAAAGTTATATATATATATTGTTATTACTAACCTTATTAGTATTATTTCATTATGACTAGAGAGTAGATTTTACTTTTTGGAGGAAAGTTATTTGAAAGTTTTTGCCCAAAATAAATAAATATCTTAAGATCCATTATATTTACAAACACATTTATAAACATATATATTTATGTGTGTGTGTGTGTGTACGAAAGAAATAGAAATAATAAGAGAAAGAAAAAAAGAAGAATTATTGAAAAATACAACAGTAGATGGTGGGGGAAATGAGAAGAATTTTTTTAAAAAAATAATAGCAAAAAATGAAGCAGATAGATTATGTACAACTTGAAAAGGTATGCTATCTGATTTAGTATAAAAGCCTGCTGCTTCAACTAGAGTTTCTTTTCTAGATGTTCATCAAAACAATATCATTGTAAATATAATAAACATCTCCATACTTCCCCATTCTTTTTAAATACACATAAATAAAGATATAATAAAAGACAAATGACCCCCAAGATTTATTTCGTGCTGAATCAGCACTCATTAGTTTTCCCAGGTCACAATCTCTCATATACAACTTTATTATATGCAAAGATATTTATCTAGAGTAAATTGTTACATTTTCATTTACCATTGTCAGACTTTCTCCACTCACAACTTTGACGCCATCCATTTCACATAAATACACTAATGATTGTTACTAATCATTTTTGAAACTAGAGATTATCTCGGGCACAGATACAAACTTTAAACCTCAGTTAAAGATTAATATATCTGATTTTTTTTTTTTAATTTACACACACGGAGTTATTCACATTTCTCTGTCCCGTATGTAATATCTTTATAGATATAATAAACATCTCCATACATCCCCATTCTTTTTAAATACACATAAATAAATAAAGTGGCCATCATTGTAAACTGCAATATTTTTATGAAGTTTTCTTAACAATTTTTTCCCTTTATTTATTTTGAAATATATACATATATATGTTACACCCAATTTAGTGTTATTTTTTATTATAGTTTGAGTTAAAAATCTTGGATTGTTTTTATTTTACTAATTATTTTTTTCTTAGGTATCACATATATATCACCACCATCATCATTTTTAATTATTGTCAATCCACTATAAGATAAAGCTATCTCTGAGTATAATTGAGTTTCTCCAATCTCTCTCATCACATTAGAAAACTTTCTTATTTCATCTTTTCATCTCATATGAGATCTCTTTTTAGGTTTTTTTTTCAAATCTCTTGGAATCCAGTTTAATGTATAAATTGTCCATCTGGTATCATCTCTTTTAAAAATGTTTCCAGCCCATTTCTATTTCAATCTCTTAATTTTTCAATGATGTCAATAATATTTTTTTTTCTCTGAGCCATTTATTTTGTTTTATGGTGCCTTATTCTTACTCTTAACATACATCTCTCCATACTTCTTCAGTTGTCTGATGTTTTTGCATTGTTTTTATTCAAGTCTCATAGCCATAAGTTAGAATTGACAAAACACATTTATTAAAAACCTTCCTTTTCAAAGACATACACATATTTGCTTTTAAAACCCTTTAACAGAATATTTTTTTATTGTTAGCTCTCATTTTGCCAAAGTTCAATATTTATTTCAATATCAAATATTAATTCTATTCCAAAACTTAATTCATTCTATTTAATTTCTTAGAAATTTAAGTTTACAAATGAAATACACTTAAAAAAATTAAATTTGAACTTTGCAAATATTAAAAAATGGAGTTTGTAATGAGAACAATGTATGCTTTCATCAGGGCTGCAAAACAAAAGTGAATTGTTTTAGAAAATTAATAAAATCTTCTTGACTGACATTTATTTGTAAAATGTAAATAAATAACTGTCGATTTCTAATAAATTTAGAAAATTATGCTTAAAAATATTAAAATTGCTTTATAATTTTTAAAATATCTCAAGAGAACCTAACAGAAATCAGTGTCATATGGCATAGTTATCTTACTGGCTGTAATTTTCTTTGTTAACATTATGGAAAAATTTAATAAATTTTATTTTTAAAAATTAAATATATATAAACAAATTGAAAGTGTACACATGTATTATTTGGGTTTTAAATACTTATTATGGAGCTATTGTATAAAAATAATCTGAAATATTAAATAAACTATGCAAAATTTATATTTTTTGTTATTTCAAAAAAAATTTTGAAATAATCTTACAAATGCTTTAAAACTAAGTTACAAAATATGAGAACTGACAAAGTTTTGGAGGTATGGTTCAAACACACCAGATTTCCTTTGATTTTTATTGAATTGCCTGGAAAAATTTGCTCTTCAGAATTTTTTTAAGATTAATAAATCAATATTTTCTAGTTCACTATTTTAGCATTAAAAAACCTGTAGAAATATCATTGCAGATAGCTGTAAAGGGTAACCTAAATAAACAGAACTACCACACCATTTCTGTAGCAAACAGCAATGTTAGATGTCAAATCTCATATGAGATGAATTAATATAAAGTTATTTCTACCAAAAATACTCCATCCAAGTTAATTCAATGTCTAATTTTATCGGTTATGTTTCCATCTATAGTAATAATCATTCCAAGATATTTGTTGTTGTAACAATTCATCATTATCAATCTTTATTCTCTTTTTTCTTGAAAAAAACATTTTATTAAACTTTCCTTTAGTCTTTTTAGTATATATTTTTAGTTCTACTTTCTAACTTTCATCTGATAATTCTTGCATTTCCTGAATCTCTGAATCATTATTTAAAAAAACAGGCACATCATTATAGTTTTCTATTTTAATTCATAAAATACTTTTTATTAAACTTTTATAAAAGGTTTTGGAAATAGGGCATCATCTTATTGTACAACTTTTTCACTGTTAATTTTCTCAATAGCACTATGTAATCTAATCATTGCTATTGCATATTGATAAATAATCTTTAGAATATGACAACTTTTATGAGTCTAGTTTTTGATGACCCAATGTTTTAATCAATGTTCAAATGTCTATTGAATCAAATGCCTTTTCAGAATTTACAAATACAAAGCATAATGGCAACTTATTTTCACTCAGCTACTTATTTTAATACTTAAAAGAGATCCATTGTGTTAAAGCACTTTTAAATCCAGCTCATTCTTGGATGAAATGTTCACTTACATAAATGTAAAAATAAAATAAAAACACTCTATATTCTCCTTCTTACAATTAATAAACTTTGTTATTATTAAATTTTGGTATTTCTGAAGATGATTAAATTAAAACGTTAAAGTATAATGGTAAAAATTTCTCAGTGAAAAAAGTGTATTTACTATTACAATTTTATAAATACTTGTAACTAAAAAAAACTTTAAAAAATCATTTGAAAAATATTAATAAATAAACAAAAAATTTCAATTCTTATATTCAATTTGGTATCTAGACTGTCTATATGTAAGGTACATGTATATAAATTTTGGTGATTTTAGTCTTGGTTAAACAAGCTTGTATATTAAAATAAATAATCAATATTATAGAAAAGAATAAAAAGTTACTATAATAATTTAATTACTATACAGTGTAGCATAACATTACTAATTATTCAATTTCACTAACTTAACAAAGTGGATAGATTGAAGATAACAGGTCATTAATTTTTATAATAAAATAAAAGTCACATAGAATGATTAAACTTGTTTATGAGTTGCTAATACTATAATAATGATATATAAAAAAACTCAATAAGTTATCTTATATTATATTGGTGGCAGTTTTAAATAATGAGTAATTTGATATTTAATGGTTTTTTTTAAAAAAATAAGTTTTATATAAAAATAAAATTTATTTTTTATTAATACCATAACCTAATTATAATTATATTCTAGGCAATGTATATTATTGAAATCAGAAGCATTTTGAATTTTCAAATTTATATGAATAAAAGTAAATATAGTAAATATAAAAAATATAAAAAATTTAAATATAAAAACACATGTAAAAATTAATTTATTTTTGTTTAATTTTTTTGGATAACTACTGGACTTCAGACTCACAGCCTAGAACAAAACCAACCAACTAAACATTTAAATTCTAAAAATATCAAATCATATCAAATATGTGTATAAAAATATATAAAATTTATTTACATTTGAAGATTTAATTTGGTGACAAATAAAATCCAGCTCTTAAAAGCATAAACAATATTCATCTGTTTCATAATATTGCAATTTGAACTACTTAAAACAAACATTTTCTTTTCAAACGGTACACTTTTTAATTCATTTTTGCAGCATTTTGATGTCTTGTAGTTTTACTGCTTTTCTTTTGAAAAATTATTTCTTTACAGACTTTTTTTCTAGTTCGTAACTAAAATCATTATGCAGTATGTATATAAAATATTTTTAAAAAGTATTCTGTTTACCATGGAAATTTATAACTAATTACGTAAGAAACCTAAATTGATAACAAATCCTTTACAAAATGTGAGATAGATCTCAACAAAGTAGTTAAAAGAAGAGTTCTATAATACCTACTACACATGATTGCTTTGTCAGTCAATTGGTTCATCAAAGCATCTGCATCTTTTGATTTAACCATTTCACATTTAGAGTATAGATATTTTGTGTTTCATTTTAATACAATGTGAATTATATTGTAGAAAATATAATAGGGCCATCAACTGTATTATATCTAATTACCTGATTTCAATTATATGATATCCTAAGAAATGTGTAAACATCAAACAAAAATTTACATAAACAAACAAAAAACTCATTAGAATTCATGAATTGTATGATATGTGAGCTGCCATTTTTTCTAAGTGCTGTTGACATTTATCTTCAGAAGAAAAAGGTTAAATTTATAAATAAACTTAACAATACACCAGTATATTTATTAATAAAATTATATTTACTAATAAAATTAAGTTGGTTTATTTTAAAAACATACATTTCATTCTTTCTTTCTTATTCTTTCTGAATTTGATGTGCTGTATTATGCATAATAATTTTTTTTTTCTGAACATAATGTTAAAAGTTTTACAAAATTTTACAAGTTACTAAAAGTTAATAGTTTATGCATTTTCTAACTTCAATTTTTAATGTTGTATTGCTGATCTTTCATTCATATTATAATAAAAAATATACTCATTAATGCTATCATCTTCAGATTTTTTTAGAACTAATAAATTAATACTATTTAAATTTAACACCATTACAATGATACAAGTACCTGCCATCAAAGGTGCTGATTGGTAGATTATTGTGCTTTCTGCAGAAGAGCACCTGTCAACACTTTTGACAGTTCTTTTTTACATTTTGATTTTGCAAACAAAACTATATATTTCTATTCTTTTTTTATTTATTCAGTATTTTTTTTCACAAAATATTTGTAAAACAGTAATTATTTTAGAACCATAATTCAAATTTTGATAGAAAATATTTACTTTTACAAGAAGACAAATTGACAAAGAAATCAATGATGAAGGACTACTGTTTGTAATTGGATTGTGTAAATATATTTTCTGAAGACTGCTATAGATTATTTTCTTCAATTATAAATAGAAATTTATTTATAAGAAAGCTT
Organism: Epiperipatus broadwayi; assembly: GCA_028023455.1. Classification (NCBI taxonomy): domain Eukaryota; kingdom Metazoa; phylum Onychophora; class Udeonychophora; order Euonychophora; family Peripatidae; genus Epiperipatus; species Epiperipatus broadwayi. The sequence goes on from JAQFVV010006429.1 coordinate 1,024,172, forward strand.
TAATTTACTTTAATAATCTGATTAATTATTCATTTTCATTTTATAAAGTAACCTAAAATTTTTATTGCTGACCAACCAAAAATTTGGAATCTTAATTCAATCTGTCAATAAAATATTTTAAAGTTAATTGACACAAAAAAGATTAATACTAATTTTAAAACAATAAAATAATTATATAGATTCTAATATTTTTAATAAACCATTATTATGTTTCTATAAGAGAAAAACACTATGAGAAAAAAGAATATTCCAGAGCATATTTAATTCTGGGCAAAGTCAGTCATTTCACTATTTATTTTAGAAACAAAGGTACATAGTAAGTGTTTTTTTTTAATTTTTATTGCATTAGAGAATACATGAGTGAATGCAAACACAATAAAATATCTTTCCTCCAATTTATTATTGATAATAATATTATTATTTAAAAGTTTGTTTACACTATAATTTTAATTTATTTATGCATACTACATGTATAAAAACTATCAATCTTATAAATATACGTATGTCAGTTATATGTATATATGCATTTTAAAAAGTACTTTGCACTTACAGTTCAATAAACAATATGTATTATAATCTAACCAATGTTTATTAACAAAATATAAGTTATTGTGTGCTACAAACATTTGTACATGAGGGATGCATGGAACAAAATTTATCATAGTTTGTGGCTCATAGTGATTTATTTGATTAAACATTATGAATTTCCACATTTTATCTACTGTGAAATACATCATAAGTGTATATATTGAAACAGACAGATCGAAAGATCGATCTTAGTTTCATAGTTTTCATTTTGAAGTACGGTAATTCTAAATCACTATTTACCCGCAATGAGGCTTTTTCTATTCCAGGCCACATAAATTTTAAGTTAGTTATTTTATGCTTGTTTAAAAGAATTTAATGTAAATATTACAAGTATAAATATTACAAATCATGATAAATAATATTCGTGTGTGTGGTTTATAGGTTTATATTCGCTCAATTTAAAGGTTTCATTGCGTGTATATTTTTTTTTTGTAATTTTAAATCTTTCAAAATTATACAAAGTCATTTAAAAATGCTGATCAAAAGTCACATTCCTTTGATCGGTATTTTTAGTCAAATCTTACGTGTACAAAATGTATAGAATAATTAGTTTGTACTTTGAAAGTTAAGATAATGAATTTCAGTTTTGTATTCACGAATTCCTATGTAATTATTTAGTTTGTCAATTTAGAATCATGTATTGAATTTAGAAATAAATGTAAATCAAACAATGGAAATGAGAAATGTAGGACTCTTATCAAGAAAGGCGAATGCAATTGTATAGTCAAAATTAGATATTGCTGAAGGCCAGAAAATCAAAGGAGGCGGAGTCATGAACAAAAACTATGCAGAGTGATCAACCGTAGCTTATGTTATAATATACGAGGGGACTCTACCTTTTGACTTTGCTGTGGGTAGACCATCTCAGGCTACAGCAAAGTAGTTGTGCCAGAGAAATCATCTCAACTGTGATTAAGAAGTTGCCCGGTAAATTGCAATAATGTTGGGCTAAGTACAAGAAGCTGGTCCCTGTTCTGCCGATTTAAATCTTTCGAGCCGCTGATCCATAATGTTTCCTGTGCTTCCAGTTTTCTCAATTCCAACCTTTAAATTAATCATGCCGTTCTAAGGAATCCAAAATGCGCGCCTACGTTCTGCATAAACATTACTGCAAGGAGAAAAGCCGGACGAAGAAGAATGGTAACTCTTGTTACATGAACTTTTTAACTTTCCTCTAAGCTTAATAATTTTATTATTTAATCTGTTAAGAATTAATCTAGGTAATTACATGTAAATTTCTTGCTTCCCTTCGTTAAAATGTTACACTAAAGCCTGTCAGTAAATTTCTTCTCTAATACTTCTGTGCTCTAGTCTTTAGATGATAATTTACTAATATTTTGTGCCTAATAGTAATTCATTAGTGAATATACTTATATTTTTATTATTACTTACATTTACAAACAAAGCGATGCCAATAATAATATTTTTCAATTCTAGTTAAAGCCATTAAAGTTTATTTCATAGTATTATTATTATATTCATTTTAAAAGTAATTTTCTTTTATCGAACTAAAAATTGGTTCGTTTATGTTGAGTTGAGAAATATTCAAGTACCTGTATTGTTCCTTTTATTTTGTCAAAATGATATTTTAACCTTTGCTCCAAATAACAAATAAAAAATAAAGTCTAAATTTTTATTATGTTATTTTTTATATATGAACGGAGTAATAATATAAAGGAATATTTTTGTTACTATTATTACCTTCCGAACAACCTGGGGAATTATGGGTTTCAGAGTGAAATTAATTAATCGTTACTTTTGTGATCTTTTGATTTCGCCATGTTTTATTTTGAATAGTCATATCAGATTGTTGCGTAGAAAATGTTACGGAGAGATAACCAAGGTTTTATATAGTTTCGCTTTAAGTCCACTTCCGATCACTCTTCCTCGATGTTACTGTGGCAGTGCCTTTTCCTTCACCTAAATTGGCGTCTCGTTTTTACTACCAATTGGAAAGAAAGAAATTCTTCTCCAGATAATCTCTTGGATCACCGGGGTTCGAAAATGATCCTGGCTGGTTGTAGTGTCCCGGATCTACTTGGGGGCATTAAGACTTGTCAAAGTACAAGCCGCCCGGTCTTCCGTCAATGCACCGCAAGTTATTATTGTAGTATATTTTAAGCTCTGCAACCATCAGTACATCATTATTATATTATATTTTTATATAAAACCTCCTCCAATTATCCGTATACGTAATGGTTTGAATCTATTAAAATCAAACAACTTAATATAAAATAGTAATTGAATATTTTAAATGCTCAAATTATTCTGATTCTCATATCAACTCATACGACCATTTAAAACATATAAATATTGGCATGCGTTTTGTCTATCAGTCTAAAATGATTATTAAGGACTAGTAGCAAATTATTAGAAATATATGTATGAAAATTTTACTGTATCTGTACATAGTATTCAATGATTTCAATAATTATTAAAAATTTATCTAATCTATTTTTGTCTCTCTTGTCTTATTACTCTCAAAATCTAGTTAAGCACCTGCTGTCTGTATCGACAACTTAAATATATATTGAATTATTAACCGTACCAATATCTCGAATATAAGATATATATGAATAACTGATTGTAGGGTAATTTAGTCTGTGTTTTCCGATGAGCTAGTAAAGGGAAAACCACGTACCGTTGTTGCGTTGTTCATCGGTTGGTCATGCCAGGGGTTTGGGTTTGAATTTGGTTTGCATTTTGGAATTTATTCCTAGACGTGGACTGGGTTTGAATTCGGATTACTGTGCGTGATTAATCATGGCGATTTTACCGGTACAATATATATATATATATGTGTGTGTGTGTTGTGTGTGTGAGAAGAATTATTTCTTCTAATGTTTGTGTTGTTAAATAGGAATTTAGCTAGGTTAAAGCTAGTAAAAAATTTACATATATACAATGATCATGTAATAAATTTTGAGCCATTTTAGTAATAATATGAATGATTAATTTTTAACAGGTATAGCTCTAAAACAAAAAAAAAGGACAATAATATTGTTTCCCTGTGCATTTTTATTTTAAAATTAATATGAAGGGATTAAAATTTTTAAATTTGTTAAACAATAATTTAAAAAACTGGAAAGGATTAGGATTCTCATTTCTGAAGTAACTACGTTTATTTTTAGTTAGTATATTTTTTTTTTTAAAGTATTTTTTGTAAAAAAAAATCAATTGATCAAGGCTTAATGCAGTAATTTTTAAGGTAGTCATGTGATTGAATGAATTATTGATATAACATTGGTTTTTGAAAAACAAAAGAGTATCTTGGTAGTAGATTCAGCAGTCAGATGTTCAGCTTGAACGTCTCATACTAAAGTGATCTCATGCTTGGTAAAAAAATGAAGTTTGCAAAGCAGTAATAAATTATGGAATTTATAAAACCATGTTCTAAGTTCTTATTAGAAGCTGATTATTGTTTACCCAGTGATATAACTAATTTTCCTAAAATGAGTGTAAGAAAAGGAAAATATTCCTGAAACTTTCCAGTAGCATTATGTATTGATTCATTCAAAATCATGATTGTCCAAACTTATGTTAAATTAATAAACAAAACCAGAAGTTGACATTTCCACTCTGGAAATACTTCATATGTCAATCTTACCAATAATACTCCAACTCCCAATGTGACAACTATGCTAAAACTTAGACCAATATTTGTTGGCAGCCAATAAAACCAGCCAATCATAGTGTTGATTGCTGACATTGGTGCAAACCTATTATATAATCCTAATAAGGACTAACTAATCACCCATCTTGTCAAGGTTATTTGTTACAAACAATTTGGCTAATCATGATTGGAAGTTTTAAAATTAACAACACAAAGCAATTATTTTCAGATAATTCTATAATTTGTTTTAAAGAAAACAAATGACAAAGAGTCACACTGATAAATAAAAGCAAATATAGTGACAACGTTTTAAGTTACAAATAAACAAATTAAAATTCAATATCCTCCCCAACTTTAACAACAAACTCAATTAAGATAAATTCATTTCCACTTTGCTCTGAAAAGTCTGCAACAAAGTTGTTATTAAATCTAAATACTTTCATACAACTCACCACTCTCCACACTATCTCATAACACTGACACACTTGAACACATATATGTTGAAAAGATAAATAATCACCAATATACATATTTCATGCTAAACCAACAATTATCAGTTGGTCCAGATTACCATCTCTACACATATTTGCTATAAGTGCTCAGATATATATTAAGATAGTGAATCCTCATACTTTAATGGACAGGCTTCAATCTACTCCACACTCCAACTCTTCAACCATCCATCCAATTGAAAATCTGATGATGGAATGCTCAAAGACCACCTTGAGGTGCCAAGATTCTTGTCACACCCATGTTTACATAAGGTCAATCTGACTCCTCATGTACAGGACATAATAAATTCAATACATAAACAAGGGATGGGCAGACATTTCTACTATGTAATAACTGATACACACAGGCTTATTATATACCTGTGTTTATATATGTAATATATAGGGTATATGAGCACAGGCTTTCACACAACCCACCACTCTCCACACTATCTCATAACACTGATACACTTGAACACATATATGTTAAAAATATAAATAATCACCAATATTTGTATTTCATGCTAAACCAGCAATCATCAGTTGGTCCAGATTACCATCTCTACTGAATGTATTATATCCTGTACACGAGGGGTCAGATTGACCTTAGGTCAACATGGGTGTGACAAGAATTTCAGCCTCAGCATGGCCTTTGAGCATTCCATCATCAGATTTTCAATTGGATGGATGGTTGAGGAGTTGGAGTGTGGAGTAGATTGAAGCCTGTCCATTAAAATATGAGGATTCACTATCTTAATATATATCTGAGCACATATAGCATATATGTGTATGGATGGTAATCTGGACCAACTAATGATTGCTGGTTTAGCATAAAATATATATATTGGTGATTATTTATCTTTTCAAAATATATGTGTTCACGTGTATCAGTGTTATGTGATAGTGTGGAGAGTGGTGGATTGTGTGAAAGTCTGTGCTCATATACCCTATATATTACATATATAAACACAGGTATATAATAAGCCTATGTGTATCAGTTAAATCTAAATACTATAGAATATATCACTCTGTTGTTATCTCACCTAGAATGTTTGCTGATGTTAAGTTATATAAACATAATTCTCTGATCAGACTTGTGTTGGATTTTGGTTGTTTATTATTTTTCTACACTGCAAAAATGATCAATCAATGGGTTTTTTACAATTAAGTCATCTTTCAACTTCAATGCTTGCATCAAACAATCTAAGCTAAAATCTGAATACAAAATTGTTTCTTTGGACATTACTGAGCTTTACAGCTCCATTAAAAACTTCATTAATATTGTCCAAGCTGAACTTGTAAAAAGCAATTACAGATATGTAACATCTTTATTAATGATTTTTTTACTTGGCTCAGTGACAACATCATCACCACATTCAATGGACAATATGTCCTTGAAATTCTATCCAGCATATATCTTACTCACTTTGAAGATAAACTTCTCCCTAAATATTCAGCTCCATTCCCAATTTTATCTATACCCATTACATTGATGACATGTTTGTCACTGGACCAGAATCAACCATAACCAATCAGTAATCAGAGTTCCAAATGCATTTTTTCTATCATTTACTATTGCTCGAGAAGTTGCATACCATGAGATTAAATATCTGGACAACCACATACAATGATTCATAGGTCATCTAAACTACATTATATGCATAATTCCTTTGGAGGTCAGACCCTTAATCAAATTCTCCACTCATGCCCAAATTTGCAGGTCTTTCATCTTTCTTTTCCATAATCATCACTTATGTAAACTTGAAGCCTCACACAAAAGTAGCATAGAACAATATTTAAATATCTCATCAACATTAGATTCAATCCCAGCCATCTTATAAGAAAGGTAAAATAATTTGACCAGAAGTTGCATACCAATCCTTCCATGAATAACAAACCATGGCTTCTTCTTCCACATTTTCATTCCCTCACTAAAAACTTTATCAAAATCTTCTCTCATTCTTTCAAGCTAAATTTTTACACACCTCTTTCAGTTAACAGACTAGTTAATAATTCAAAAAATGCTTACTCTCTAAACTTTTCACACTGTGCATAAAATTACATGCTCTCAAACCATCTGCAGTGCTATATATTATGGTGAATCTCACCCTTTTTTCTCCATTTATGTCTCTCAGTACAATTACTTGTACAAAAGAGCTCTGAGAAAATCTGAATACAATTCCATCTTTTTGGAACACAAAGTCCCACCAGCCATATATTTGAACCATCTTCTGCCATCATCACCTCTATAGAGCATTGAGACTTTAAGCATAAAGAAGCATTGCTTATAACTAAGACACCCATGCTATAAACCAGAAGGAAGGATGTTTCTCTCTCTCTCCAAAAAGTGGGGTCTCTAATCCACAGCATACATTTAAATATTCATCACACATATTATCCATTGTGCTCATTCAACCTTCTGGCTGTGATTATAAGGAGATAAAACTTCTTGAAAGCTCACAGGCATTAATCTTATTATCTGTAACTAGTTTCACCAATACCCATGCTTTAGAACAGTGTTCTTCAACCCTTGGTCCAGGACCGGTGCCGGGCCACAGAAATTTTTTAACGGTTCTCCGGTAGACTGGCAGGAAAGATATTAATAACAAAATAATGAGTTTAAACTTTTAATTAATATAAACAACTTTTATTTATTTTTTCATCTCATTTTTGCTCAATTAAAAAAAAAAGAAACAGAACGAAAACAAAATCTAATCAATCATACATAAATTAATTTGTTTTTCTAATTATCACAGATGTTTATGGGGGGGGGGGGGAGAAGTAAATTTTTTATTACTTTTCTAAAAAAATTCAAAATTAAAAAAAAAAGTTTTTATTATACAAACTCCATATATTTAACTGCATTTTGTATCTTTAACATTGTTGTTTTGATCAATTATAACAATTATGCTCATCTAAGGATATGCAGTTTACATATTTAAGAAAATATATATATTGGTGATTATTTTACTTCTGCTGGTCAGCGAAACCTTATCCTTATTTTTACCGGTCCACAGGTGTGAAAAGGTTGAAGACCACTGCTTTAGAACATTTAACATATTACTTATTTAATTGGGAAGTTTACATTTTTTTATTATTATATTAAATTGAAATGTAAATAATTGTTAAATTGGAAAGCTGGAGTTACAAGAAGAAAAAACTAAACTGAAATTAAAACAATAGAAAAAAAAAAGCTAACTTGAAATGAAAATAATTGTTAACTTGGATACTAGCTACAATAAGAAAAAGCTAAATGGATATAAAAAAAAGAAAATAATTGTCAAACTGAAAACTGGTAGGTACAAAGAAAAAAAAGATTTGAATGAAAATATTATTGAGAAGGCTATAGCAAAAATAACTGGGAGACAAAATATTAATTATTACAAAAACAAACAATCATTTAGGTAACAACAAAAGTAGGATTAGGAAGAAAATTTATAGTCATATGGGATCATGTAATATGCATATCTATAAATGTTACTTTATTAAAAAATGAATAGTTGACAATAATGACTAATTTTTTAGTTGATTTTGTTAAAAAGATTATTTTAATTAGTTAAAATGTTAGGGAACTTCCTTGTGAGTTTCATATTAAAATAATTTTCTTTCTATATTATGAAATATTTTGGAAATTTGATTATCGTAAAGAAATAGTTCATTTATGTTAAGGGTTAATTCTTTATGAATAATTAAAAGGAAATAATAATTATATGTGTGTTGTATAAATAGGGTGGATCAATATACATATCATAGCATGCATAGTTTGCTACAAGTATTAAATATGAGTGTCAAATATAACAGTCATAATTAACAGCATTTTTAATTGTAAACATTCAATAAATAAAGTATTGTTTTATTTGAGTGTTGTGCATGTGACTTTCTTCTCATTTTATCTCAAAAAAATATTTCTGCACAAAAAAAAAATAGAAAAAATAAAAGAGTATTGTTAACTAATTGTAAATTTTTTGCAAAAGAAAAATGGAGTAAAACATTTTTATAAAAGTTAACTCCACAAGAGAATTTTCAATTAATTTTTATATATATAAATGTCGAGTTTTGGAATAAATTTTTATGATTAAAAAAAGTAATATTATAAAAAAGGAACAAATCTTCAGTCATTTGTTTTTTAGAGATTTACATACACTCACCTGTGAGCATCGGTTTGAAAAGCATAAGTGTATGCTTATGTTTAGAACTTATCTATATATAAGTAAACATTTGCTCACCCTGCTGAAATCAGAGCTTAGGGTTATTGTGTCTGAGTTATAAATTATTAATTGAATTGTAAAAATCTATTTGTTCTGCAGCAGGAGAAAGACATTTTTAACCACCTGTGATTAGAAATACATGATAAGATTTGAATTTATTGCAATAAATAGTCTAATATTTTATAGTGTAGACGGTATATGCAATATTATAAAGAATGAACAAACTTCCACTCATGTTCATAATTGGAGATTTGTTCCTTTTTTATAATGTTATATACTGATTCTGTGCTATATAAATAATATTCTTTTTATTGCAATGAAAAAAGTAATATTTTTATTTTCTTAGTTTTCATTTTCTATTTCAAATTATGCTTAATCATGTGTTTTCTTTTCTATATTTTTTAAAAACAAGCATTGATAATGATTGTAAAAGGGGGAAGTTAATTAAGTTGCTTATTGATAAATACCTTACAGAGTTAGATGGGAACAATTAAGTTTGATAAGCTATAAAATGATGTTGCAGTAATTTTTAGTAGCATGTGTTTGGGAAGATTACATTTCAGAAGCAGAATATGTTTACTGTGTTGGCAAAGAATGGGACTAGAAAATATTTTTTTATTGTGAAAATCATCCAGATTCGTGTATACACACTAAATTTGGAAATTATAAAAATGTGTTATTATTCAAATATGCAGTAGTTTCATGCATGTATGAGTTAATGTTATAAAAACGATTTGTTAAAAAAAAACCATGTTCAAGCTCTAACCACATGGAACTCCATGCAAGAAGAAATGACGATGTCCAATCTGTACATAAAAACAAATGACCTAATATGAAAAGAAAATAATTGTTCCAATCCAATTCTAATATATATAAAAACATGTCTTACCTAAGTGAGAAAAAAATATCTACTGTAGCCTAGTAATGACAAGCCAAATTACAAGGTATTCATGGATCAATCATGGGACAGATTATTGGAAAAATACTATGAGCCATTATGATAAGCACATAGATAAAATTATTTAATTGGCAATAATACCAGATGATACCCAGCTACATTTAGCAACAAACTGATACCCATTCGAAATAGATAGAATAATAACCAACCCCCACTTATATGCAGCAAGGTGGTCATTGTTAAGGCAACCATCAATGCTGTGAATGTTGTAAAGGAAACTAACATTCTGTCAAGCATTGTTAGCTGAGAGGTCAGTGCAGCCACCTTGCAAGCAAGTAGTTGGTTGCAGACGGTTGTTGCGGGTTCACCTCCTGGCGATGCTATGACATATGGAAAAAAAGACATGCAGATAAAACTAAATAAGCTCATCAAACTTTAGAACTCTTTGTTTATTTTTGTTTTTTATTCTTTATATTGTTATAGTCCATTAACCACAAAGTGTAACCACTAAATTCCTTTATATATGTTTATCCTAATGCTACTTACTGTATGTTAAATTTTTAATTTTCTAAATGTAAACTTGTGTAAGCCATTGAGATCAACAAAGCCTTTATTGAAAAGTAAAATTATTTAATTATAATCCCATCACAAATTCCTAGTAGTAATCAATGGAATATGAATTTATTTTAAAAGTTTATTGACAAATGGAAAATAAGAAAAAAATTATCCTGAGGGTTATAGTCATACAATCAAAGTGTCAATTTTTATAACTAACTTTTTGCCACAAAAGACAAATAAAGACTAAAAGTAAGAATAAATTATTTATATTATCATTATGTTATATAAACATTTATAATTTTTTCCTCTATTCAGCTGTTAATCATTAACCCGTATCAATCTTTGTCTTTATATTAACCCACTTATTGTAAATGTTATATATATATATATTAACCCACTTATTGTAAATGTTATATATATATATATATATATGTGTGTGTGTGTGTGTGTGTGTTTACTTAAGACTAAGGTGTGTATTTACATTATATTTATTTTTTATGCATTATCTAATTCCTATTTGAGAGATTTGATATGTATTATAAATATTATTATGCACGTTTATAACTCAACCTTAATGGAGCATCTGGGGTAATAAAATATATAAAATTTTTATATGTATATTTATCCAATTTATAAAAAAAGAAAAAGATAATGTAATTTCTATTATCTAGTAATGTAGATGCTTACCAAGGGTTGTGTCAACAATTTTTGAGTGAATGTAAAGATAATTTTTATGTTATATGCGTGTGTGTGTAAAATAATATTTATATAAGAATATATATATATATATATATTTGTTTTATTCACTTTTTATTTTGCACTTCAAGTTAACTGAATAGTGCAACATTGCAAATAAATTTAATCAACTCCAAAACTAGGATTCAGTGCTAACAGGACTTCTATAAAGGAGTATAAGTTCAAATCTAGGTTGATACTGATGCTGTTTTGAGTCTTTAATAATATAACCAGCCAAAATTCTAGCTACTTTAGGTATCATGGATTATATTCATATGATGAGCAGGAAATATATATCGTTTTGAAATTAGCATTTTCAGTAATAGGCTTTAAACTGTTAATGTTCCACAGTATAGTTATCATAGTTTATTATTGGGCTTGTAAGCCATTACCTTAAATCCAATTATATGTGTATCCAAATATGGATTATTCATAGTCTCCTAACAGGAATCAGGTTACAATATATTAACTTTGGGTTTGGCACATTATCATTTCTATTTTTTTATATATCTATTAGATAACTATATTAAATAATTGTTGGTGTCTGAAATTATTTTTCTGGTGTTTATTCTTCTAGCTAGCTATTCTGTGAATTAACTAATGTGTACAAATGATTTCATCATAGAGTTAATCTTTAAGAAATTTGTACATTATACCAGCATAAATTATTTAATAGTAGAATGAATCCAGTGTGTTATATTACTTTATTCATAGTCTATAGGATTCTTGTGATCCCAAATATGTTTGTGAACTTTCAAATGGCTTTTTGTAGTATTATTTGGTTGTTGCAAAATTAAAAATTAGTTTTACATTTACCATTCTTTATTTTATTTATATATTTTGGGATGCTCATTTATTTAATGATCACCAGTTCACTCGTGATACCTATGGTTTTGATCATCAATCTTGATGTAATGATTACATCATTTTTATGCAGAATTACAATTGTAATTTTAGCCTTTATGTATTTGCATGCAAATAAAATATCAATTACTTTTATAATACTATGTCTCTACTTGGTAATGGCTAGATAATGATTAGCTTAGATTTTATATTATATCTCTTAAATTCAGTCACAAAGAGTAATTTTGACTCTTGAATATAGATGATTCCATATTAAAACTTAGAATTACTTATATTGGATTGTGATGCTGATTTTTTCATCACTTTTTATGCTCAATAAAAATAGAGCTGCTCCTGAAAACATGTTTATAATACATGTTTTGCCTGTGAGAACATTCATTTCAATATATATCTGTGGATGTATGTGTGTCTGTATATGCATCCTAAAATTGTTATGATTGTTAGTTTCAATTAAATTTGAATATTTTTTGCTATAACACTGATACTAAAAACTAGGTAACAAATAAAATATGGCATAAAACTTTTAGGAGATATCTTTTTAACTTTGTATAACAGATGACTACATCTTTGTATTGTTAGTTCATATTTCTGAAGAAATGTCAAATATCTGGAAAATTATCAATTAAGTGGAATATGTTTTTTTTATAAAGTGATGTATTGTCAATGATCACTAATTTTTAATAATTTGTTGTTAATGTGAAGGTAAACTACAGATTCAGTATTAATAGGACTTTGAGTAAACTATGATAATATTATTGAACTATAATAAATTAAATACAGTAATATCAATATATAATACAAGTAGAAAGTAATAAGAACATTAAACATAACTATAATTTATATTTGGTGTTAAGCATTGTTTCCCAAAGTAAATGTTATATTCAAAATAAAAATAATTCTAGTCTTAAATAATGCAGTTATATATATTAATAATTTTCAATACAAAAAGCAGCATTCTATTGTATTTAATTTATTAGTAAATCTGTAATACCTTTTTCATTATTTGTTAAAATTGCAGCATGTTATAATCACTTATTTTAAAGTGAGTTTTGACAACCAACCATCAGACTAAGATTAGCATGTCACATTTATCTTCCAGATTATAATAGCTAATTAGCTCTTGGCAGAATAATATCTGATAGCTAACTTGCTTGTCCATAAATCAGCTACCAAAATTAAAAACCTTAAATCTGTTTCTGATCAAAAAAAAAATTTAAGATTTTCTGAAATTCAATACTCAGGTCATCAAAGTGTAATCTCTCAATTTCTCAGTGTGATTGATTTCAGTATATAAATGTAGATATGAAACAATAATGAAATACTATTGTAAATCTTTATAGGCAATCAGAATTTCACTTTTCTATTTTTATGTATGGAAATTACTATGATTTAATCTAAAAGAGTCAAATATTTTGCACGCTAACATTTTATTCTATTCACTTTAGATTAATATATTTGCAATTATTACTAATTATTTATTAGATTAGATAATGTCATATTATTTTTACCCTAGATATAATTTTTAAATATAATTATAGATTAATATATTATCTTTTATGTAATTTCATAGCATTCTTAATCTAACTTCACCCATTTTTACCATGAGTGTTTGAGATGTATTTATTTATGTTTGAATTAGATACATGTATAAAAAATTTATTTCTTATTATAATAAAAAGTAAGTTCTTCAAAAAATAATTATTTAATTTTTATTTATTTATTTATTTTTAAAGTTACTTTGGCTATTTTTAAAGATTATTTAAACCTTTAATCATTAGAAAAGCAATGAGGGTTGAAAATTAGGGCATTGTTTAAAAAACGATAAATAAAAGATGATTTATAAATCAGATATCCAAAACTAACTACAATGTTTATTTTGATGTTTATTAACTAACTACAATGTTTGAATTGCTTTCTGCAGTTTTTATTTTTGCTAATAAGCTTGACAATTTTTTGAAAAACTGCTACCTAATATTCATTATAAATTATGCTATGTATAATGAAAGTCTGGCACAAAGTTTCCAATATGATCAGAAATCTTATGTTTAATATATTTAAACCTATATGCATATGCTTTCTCCTATGTGTATAAAATTTATAATTAGATTTTAAATAATGCATTGCACAGTAAAAGGTTTTTTTTTAAAAGACGAAGGCAGGTATTTTGGTAAATGTATGGATTTTCTGTAATTCAGCTAATTAAAAAACTCTGAATTGAACATAAAAACATTTCATCTTTTTTATTTAAACTCCATTCGAATGCCCCATCATAAGCATTGCCTGGCAGATGGACCCAGCTTTTAAATATACACGTGAACACAAAATTATCAAAATTACTTTCTATGACTATAAAAATACATATCCTCTAGTTTATATTTATTTATTAATAGCTATTACTATATAATAATTTCAAGCAAACTATTAATGTTAATTTTATCTAACTACAAACTTTAAAATTTCTCTAGTAGCACTCAAGAATAAATTATTTTGCATTGTCAAATAAATAAATGTTTTATTAAATTTTACTAATTCTGACTTGATTATCTAAAGAATTTGATAAATATTTATAATACGATGTAAAAAAAAATTCCCCATTCAGTTGTCGAATATTACATAAATAAATAAAGAAAATTTACTGAATTTGCTTCGGATAAAACAATTAAATACTTCGATAATATTGCAACAGCTAGAATAATATTTAATTATTTTTCTTCTAAAAATAAAATGTTTGCATAAATTTTAATTGTTTTAGTTTGTTGGCAAGTAAAAATTGTTCGTTTGTAAAGAAAAGCTTGTGATGCGTACGGGTATTCATATTTTTGCAATCCAAAAAGAATTAGATTTTTAAATGAGTTCTACTTTCCCAGATATAATTGGTTATTTATTAAAAAGTATGCGTTAAATAAATAAAATAACATTACTTTTGAGTGATTTCAAAAAGTTAACAAAGTAAAGTGTTTTCTCTCCACTTTTTCTCTCGCTGTCTGATATATATATATCACAATAATAAATGATACGGCGTCACGTCCTCTACCAACATGAATAGAACAAAATTTTAAAGGTATGGTTTGATGCCACACTATGAGGATAGTCTCTGAAATTCAAAATCTATGGATCATGACCCAATGTTGATACAATTATGCTTGAACATTTAATGAACTCTTGCGCAATAAACTGTGATAAAATAAATATATAATTAAATGATTTTAATCCTTAAGAGTTTATAAGAAGAGTGAATACTGAAAATGACAGAGCCTGGCTGCAATCCACAGGTCTCAAGCTCTGTTACCCTACTATTGCACCAAACTACACGGTATTACCATTTTATTATTAAAGCTAACATCTTTACATTAATGAATCGCATATAGTAAGTAATTGTTTATTTCAATAAACATCAAAATAAACAATTACTTACTATATGCGATTCATTAATGTAAAGATTTTCATATGCTTTAGATTTTACAGAAAACACTTTAGCCTACACAAGTGAATCAGATAAAAAAAAATATCAAAAATATTACAAGATTAACATATATGGCTGTGCTTGTGTGCATATAAAACAATAAAAGTTACTATTGTAATTATTTTTGCAAATTCTACTATTAATAATAATAATCAATTTTTTTATATATTCAGAAAGATGTAATTTCTTAGTTAGCAACACTTTTTATTAATTTGTTTTCACTAATTATTTTTATATTTTATTTCTTTCTTAGAATTTTCCTTTTTTTTTTTTTTTTTTACAAGTATACAACCAAATGTTTTTCTATTTTTTCAATATACTGTATAACATGATGAGTGCATATTCTATATGTCTATATAATCCATGTCAGTTTTTTCAGGTTTGTTTGTGATGGTAAATTATATTGCTATGTAACTTCTGATGATTATTGTTTTATTATTAATTTTATACAAAAACTTAATAAGCATAACTAGGCTATGCATAATGATATAAAAATGCTTCTAAATCACTAAAAAACAAAAAAAAATGTTGCCCAAGACAATATGTCCATAAACATCTACAATTTTTTTTACTGAATTCCGATTTCTACTAAGACATACTATTAAAAATTCTTATTTTTTTTGACAACTGGAAAATTTTAAAAATAGTCCTAGATTGCAAATCAGCAAAAAAAAAAAAAATCTAAAATATCAAACTTTAGTTTTATTAAAAGTTGGTGGGAATTTTTTAAAAAGTCAATTTTTAAAGAAGTTCTAAACTATTAAAAAATGATTGACTTTTTTTCTTCACGCTTCTGTCCAGAATAATTTATTAAAATAAAATTGTTATATATAACATATGTTATAACACAAGCAATTAAACTCCAATTTATTTTGACCTGTCTAATCATAATAATGAAAAAAGCTTTTAAAGTTTCTAGAGTTTATTTTTATTAATAAAAGAAATTATGTTCGCATCAAAAATTATAAGTCCTATTCTTTGTATGTTTATTTTTCTTCTTGCATCTATAATATGTAAAAGCATTTTTAGGTTATGCTGATGATAGCGATTCAAAATATAAATTATTAACAATACTATAAAATTATGATAAACTTTTGTTGTTATTTCTATACTATGTCTCTAATTTTCTAAAATAATTAAAAATATGATAAATATCTAAAATAAAAAAGCATATAGTAATAGATATTACTAAATCAAAAATCAAGAAAGTCCAAATTTATTTCCATTATTAATTTTACACTTAATAATTACAATTGAAAGAGGAATTAACAAGTCTTTTTAGAATTATAGGAGCCACTTCAAGATCAAATATTAAATAAGATTAAATATTAAATTTAAAATAAATATCTATAAGTTTAATCTTACATTGCCCTATTCTGGATTGTGAATGTTTTGTTTGAACTCTTGCAAACAATTTAAAGAATAAAATACAGAAAGAACAATTTAAATCTTTCATATATATATATATATATATATATATATATATATATATATATATATATATATATATATATATATATATATATATATATATATATATATATATATATGCAAATAAGTTCAGTAAAATCATCTTAATGAATTTTTTTTTAATCACATGAATGGTATTGATATAGAATACAATCATTAAAACCATAATATTTGAACTTCAAATTTTATATTCTACATATATCTTTATTTATTTTAAACATATAGTCAACTAATTTGTAATAACACTGCATTTAGAATACGATAATATGTTGTTAGTAAATGTAAATAGCATACATTCAAAGTACTGTCATTTAAAGATTAAATAAACCAGTATTACAAAAATGATAAAGATGCATTTTGGTGCTTGGACAGTATGAATACCTAAGTAATAAAGCATTTATGCTCT
Source organism: Epiperipatus broadwayi (assembly GCA_028023455.1). Classification (NCBI taxonomy): domain Eukaryota; kingdom Metazoa; phylum Onychophora; class Udeonychophora; order Euonychophora; family Peripatidae; genus Epiperipatus; species Epiperipatus broadwayi. The sequence goes on from JAQFVV010006429.1 coordinate 1,041,466, forward strand.
ATAGATTAGTACAGTGGTGGCATGGCATATTTTGGAGCTTGACATCCATTATCATGATTTTAACATTCATTTCTGATATCTAAACAATACACCATTCAACCTTTATTTTAATTAAATAGAAGATATTCTAATTATTTTCTATACATACATATTTATTTAATTCATTTTTAAATGACTATAAATTTTTGAACCACAATTTAAAAATAAATAGAATTCGATTGAGATGAAGACTTTAATATATGTTTAGAAATGTTATTAATTTATTTACAGATTGAAAATGTAGTTAAAAATTTTATCAGTAGCAGCCACAGATAAATGAATATAATTCATGTTAACTCTAAGAGAAAAATAAAAAAAAGTCAATATGAGATAGTTTTTTTTATTTGATACTTGGGAAGCTGTCTTTTAAATTTGGCTGCAGAATGCATTTCTTTTTAAAATACTTTAACATCATGGAGACAGCAGATCTCTGATCTTTTATATTCTCTGGAATGTCTTTTTAATGAAAACAATTAACATTGCATTTCTTTATAATGTTTTTGAAGTAATTCTTATACCAACAAATAAAGTCTACCTGTTATAGAAAAGCATGCTTAAATTTATCATAAATCCCTTTTTAGCAAGTCTTATATGATTTATTAGTTCTTCATTTTGAACCTAGTGACCGTGTGACTTCACAATAGTGAATTGTATAGCTTTACATCCAATAAGTTGAAGAACATATTAATGGCCTCAATAGCTTATCATTATATTTTTAAATTTTTTTTTAGTTTTCTTAATGAAGCTTTTCTAATGTCTTTAAATTACATTGATAGAATATTAGAGACTCTAAATTAGATAAAATAACATCATTATATATAACTAATTTAGTTGTAAATATTATTTTACTTTGGTGAAATTATTATATTTAATTTGTTATAAGCAATGACAGTAAATTGAAGTTCATGATACACTTCAAATTACCAATGTATTTAAATTAGCTTACATTCTCAAATTAATTAACATCAAAACTAAAAGCTATTGAGAATATATCTTCCATTACTGGCTGATAATGGCCTTGAATTTTTTTGAACATTAATTATTCAACTAACATCTTTTTATATAGCATGCAAAATTTAAATATTCTATAATTGCCCTTTGAATTAACAATAATTGCATACTATAAATGCAGTACCTAAGAAGCTAAAGTCTGTTTTTACTTTTAATTAATTCATACTAAATCTTCTATCATAACTCTTACATTAAAATCAATAGTAATGTTGGAGCAAATACACTATTTTGTTTAACATTAATTTTTATTTCAAATACATGAGATTTTCTATTGGTAGTAATAATATTTTTTCAGTCCATCATATTGAAAAATGTTTGCTGATTAACCAACTAATTTAAACAATGATATTAATATGTTCAACAAAATAAATCAAGTGTCTTAATCAAATCAATATATATATATATATATATATATATATATATATATATATATTATAACCCTAAAAATATACTATTTATCAAGTGAAATTTAAAGTATATATGTGGACTAGAGATAGTCTTTTATTTTATTATTAGTTAGTAATTATTATATTTATATAAAATTGTGTGCGTTTAAGGTGAGTATAAAAAGTTTGGGATTTATAATCAAAAATTATAGTTTTTATTTTATTTATAGCAAACAAATGATGAAGATATGTGTAAAAAAATGTGACCTGGATCAACTGGTGAGTGCTGTTTCAGCATGAAATGTGCATTTTGTGGGTCATTTATCATTTTCACATCTTTGGTCATATGTTTCAAGAATTTGTGATAGAAGTTTGAAATATCTATAAATAGATAAATAGATAGATAGACAGACAGACAGACAGACAGACGGATAGATAGATAGATAGATAGATAGATAGATAGATAGATAGATAGATAGATAGATAGATAGATAGATAGATAGATAGATAGATAGATAGATAGATAGATAGATAGATAGATAGATAGATAGATAGATAGATAGATAGATAGATAGATAGATAGATAGATAGATAGATAGATAGATAGATAGATAGATAGATAGATAGATAGATAGATAGATAGATAGATAGATAGATAGATAGATAGATGGGCAGGTGAGAGATTAGGTGGGCAAATGGATGGACAGATAGACAGGCAGACAGATAGATAGATAGATAGATAGATAGATAGATAGATAGATAGATAGATAGATAGATAGATAGATAGATAGATAGATAGATAGATAGATAGATAGATAGATAGATAGATAGATAGATAGATAGATAGATGGATGGATGGATGGGTGGATGGGTGGATAGGTAGAAGGATGGATAAATGGATAGATAGATGGATGGACAGATGGACAGGCAGATGGGAAGACAGATGGACAGTTGGATAGCCAGACAGGTAGGTGGTGAACAGATGTACAGACGGATGGACAGATAAATAGGTAGATAGATAGATAATATTTAAATACAGATGCATTTTATATCCCTGGAGTTTAGATGTAATTATAGGGGATTTCAACCTAAACTTTCAAGCTCCACTCAGCTATCCAATCTATCTCATATACCAATATACATGACCGCACACACATGTGGAAAAAAGAACTGATCTTCAATATACATATTTCATGCTAAACCAGCACTCATCAAACCCCTGCTATAATTATATTACATATACACACACATGAAGTTAAATGTATATATAATCAACAGAAAATTGCGCATATAAAATTAAATTATAACATATACTATGAATGTCTTGCCAATTTGAAAAAGTGAAGTAGATATTTCTAAATGCATCAATAACGATAGAGATTGTTCAGCTTTTGGGCGGACAGATGGTTATGATAGGATTAGTCTAAGGCACAAAGATGCATTGATACAAACAAAACTTAAAAATTTACATATATAATATCAAAAACTAAAAGTTAATCGAGTTAACAGAAAAAATATATTACATCAAATTCAGAATTAAAAAAACTAGACAAAATTTAAAAACTAAAATTTCACAATTAATTTGTTTCTCTGACAATGCTAACTTATCAAGTACAAAAGAACACAAAAGCATCACAAATATGTATACTAAATAAATTATCTATAGTTTTTAAATACATTCCAATTATCTTTAATCTCAAAAGAATTCTTAACTAAGTTAATAGCTTCTGCATAATAAATTTTTAAATTTAAAAATCTCTATTATTGAAAGTGTATTATATTAAATCTATTAACTTATTTAAAAGTTCTTTTGAGATTTAAGGTAATTGTAATACAATTTATAACAATACAAAATGTATTTATTATATATTTTTGTTGTGTGTGTATTTTTTGCACTTAATAAATATTTTTCAGCAGTGAAACATATTGGTTGTGAAATTTTAGTTTTTAAATATGGATTTGTTTTTAATTCTGAATTTAGTATAATTTATATATACATTCTGATTTTTTCTACATGTTTAGTGATTAAAGTTTTGACTATAGTGATTTTTTTATTCCCGAAAAGCACACAGAGTTTCTAGTAACTATTCATCTATGATTACAAATAACATATTCAGTGAAATTTCAAAGTATTTTTGCTGTAATGGATAATAATGTTATTGTGTGATGACTTTGCAATTTTGTCTATTCACTTTATTGTAAAAATATGAAACAATAGATTAGGGGACACTACTTTTTGAATCTGTATACATCCAAAAACTTGCAGTATTTTTGAACTAATATATCAACCACTATATTTTCAAATTTTTTCCAGATCAGAACCTGCAGTCTTTCAATTTTTATGATTATAAAGAGCTGTTTACATTTTAATAAGTTTAACACTTTTGTCAAATTTAAATGAACAAATAAACTGAACATCATTAAAAGTTGTCACATCAAACTCATATATTTATTCAAAAAATGATCAAAGAATTTCTAATACTTACTTACAATATTATTATCAATATAGAACAGGGTGTCATTTTCTGGATTTAATATGACTGTAATATCATTTATTACATCATATGTTCTCTTCCATGCATCAAGAAAAAAAGATCTGCAGTGACTATTGTCAGCAAATAACTGCATTTTTTATAGTTTTTATATAGCAATTGTTTTGAGCTTTCTTGTCAGACATTGGGCAACTGCATTAAATTTTGACCTTAAAACTATACTTATTATAAAGCTCCACATTTGTTATTTTACTAAGAAGCAAATGCCACATGTTTGTTTTTAATCAAATGACTAATAATAAGAGTAAGCCAATAAACACCACATGATCACCATTTCTTATGCTTGCTCTTAACTGTTATTAAAACCGGCAAAACTCTCTATATGTATTGCCACTCAGTGCAAGCCAGAGTAATAAATGGATGCCAAAAGGCTTGTGCATAAAATTCACATCTAGTGCCTACTCATCCATAGAAACTAGTCTGGAGATATTGGATGAGTAGGCACTAGATGGGCATTTTATGCACAAGCCTTCTGGCATCCATTGATTACTATGGCTTGCACTGAGTGGCAATACATATTGAGAGTTTTTCTGTTTTAATAATAAAATTGTTGTTAGAAATTCAGTCACTATATTTAGTGAATTTAACAATAGATTTATTTGTATCCATATTACTCTTTCTAAGAGAATTCTATACCTCAGTAAAATGACAATCCTGAAAATGCAAATTAGGAAAATTTAGTATCTTTAATTGCTGTTGAAGTTTGAAACACAAGATATTTCTAAAGAGCAGACATCAATTTTCTTGTGAATATGAGTAAAATAAAATCTATTTTTTAACATAATTGTCATTTTAATATGGAGCATACTCCTTTGTAATCAAACTAATAATCAGTATGTATAAGTTCTTGCAATAATCATTCCTAACTACAATGTAATCTATTAAATGTTATTACTTTAACTGTGGATGCATACATATATCATTATAGTGTTTTTTTCTTTCAAAATAAAGTGTTTATAATAATCAATCTATTAGCTGTACAAAAATTCAATATCAGTATCATACACTTTAATTTTACAACACCCATATATTTTCCGTCAAATTTTGAGTAATTAAAATCTTCAAGAATCAAAATTTGAACTTTTACTGGTATTACTGTAATAAGACTATCCAGCAATAATTTTTTTCTGGATTACATAAATCAAATATTACAGCACATGAACTAATAAAATAATTACACATAATATTGTGGATTCCACACTTTAACGTATTAACTTTTTATTGATCCACTGAAAAATTCCACAAATAGAAGATATTAATTAGACTGTCCAGCAAATTCATCGCTACATTTCCTCCTTTCACTGCCTAATCTTCCCTTCAAGAAAATGCAGACATCTGTACTATTAAACTTTGTTTCTGTGGAATGTAAATTTCACATAACTATTAAATTATTGATAGATTCTTAGCCAGCAATATTTTCCACTGATCTAGTCTTAAAAAGTTTGTATTAAGAAAATTCCATGCTATGCTTATATATATATATATATATATATAAGCATAGCATGGAATATATATATATATATATATATATATATATATATATATATATTAAATTATCTGATATAATTAAGAAATTCAGCATAACCCTCTGTGTAATAAATACATTAGTGTGTATTTAAAAATAGCCAATGCCTAGATAGATAGATAGATAGATAGATAGATAGATAGATAGATAGATAGATAGATAGATAGATAGATAGATAGATAGATAGATAGATAGATAGATAGATAGATAGATAGATAGATAGATAGATAGATAGATAGATAGATAGATAGATAGATAGATAGATAGATAGATAGATAGATAGATAGATAGATAGATAGATAGATAGATAGATAGATAGATAGATAGATAGATAGATAGATAGATAGATAGATAGATAGATAGATAGATAGATAGATAGATAGATAGATAGATAGATAGATAGATAGATAGATAGATAGATAGATAGATAGATAGATAGATAGATAGATAGATAGATAGATAGATAGATAGATAGATAGATAGATAGATAGATAGATAGATAGATAGATAGATAGATAGATAGATAGATAGATAGATAGATAGATAGATAGATAGATAGATAGATAGATAGATAGATAGATAGATAGATAGATAGATAGATAGATAGATAGATAGATAGATAGATAGATAGATAGATAGATAGATAGATAGATAGATAGATAGATAGATAGATAGATAGATAGATAGATAGATAGATAGATAGATAGATAGATAGATAGATAGATAGATAGATAGATAGATAGATAGATAGATAGATAGATAGATAGATAGATAGATAGATAGATAGATAGATAGATAGATAGATAGATAGATAGATAGATAGATAGATAGATAGATAGATAGATAGATAGATAGATAGATAGATAGATAGATAGATAGATAGATAGATAGATAGATAGATAGATAGATAGATAGATAGATAGATAGATAGATAGATAGATAGATAGATAGATAGATAGATAGATAGATAGATAGATAGATAGATAGATAGATAGATAGATAGATAGATAGATAGATAGATAGATAGATAGATAGATAGATAGATAGATAGATAGATAGATAGATAGATAGATAGATAGATAGATAGATAGATAGATAGATAGATAGATAGATAGATAGATGAGATAGATAGATAGATAGATAGATAGATAGATAGATAGATAGATAGATAGATAGATAGATAGATAGATAGATAGATAGATAGATAGATAGATAGATAGATAGATAGATAGATAGATAGATAGATAGATAGATAGATAGATAGATAGATAGATAGATAGATAGATAGATAGATAGATAGATAGATAGATAGACACAACCTTGCAATTTGACAGAGATAAATAATTATATACAAAAAAAAAAAGAAAAATCACTGGCAAAATTAATTCATTCATTTTTAGGTGAGATCAACTTATCAAATTTCGTTGCAAACATAAAGATACAAGACAGTTTTCATCAATGGTGCCAACTAGTGACAATCTTTGCACATCAGGTCATATTAAAAACATAAATTATAAGTATTTTCTCAAAACTTTTCCCATTTTGAGTGGTGAAGGCCAGAAGGTAAGCCTTTTTTTGTATTCTTAGTATAAATATACAAAATGATCAAAGGTATTGATCTCTTTGACCAGGTAACACAGCGGTCAAGCCCAATCATGAGATCGCAAAGTGACTCTAACGTATGGAAAGCTCTAAGTAAGCTTTACACAGGCCCTCAAACACAAGGAGTGGAAAGCATTCACACCAATATCAAACCTAGTTTAATTGATCAGGAAGGTCCAAACAATAATAAACATTCAGTTAAAGTCTCTCAAAAGCAAAAAACTCAGATATAGACCATAAACAAATACATACAATACCCACAAATTCCAATCAAAAGGTCGATATGATCGAGTCGACACTATTTCACAAAAAATCGGAGGAAAACACTGATTCACAAACTAAAACATTTAAGTCCTCCCATGAAATCAAATCAAAAAATGATCAAAATCAAAGTGAAATATCTAAAATAAAATTACCTCAAACAAAAAATCAAATGCTTACTTACGAAACTGAAAATCCAAAAAATATTAAAAATGCAGGTGGCGTTTTTCTGGAAGCAGCCACGTTTCACCATAAAGAAACTTTAAATGAAAAAAAAGCGATAAAGAATTATTATTTGAGTTCCACAGTGAAGAAACAAATGGAAAAACAAGGTCCAAACTTCATACTGACAAAGGTCTTCCTCGAATCAAAGATTGAACAAAAACTATGAATCCAATCACAATACAGAAAACCGCGAGTTTACACACAGTGGTCTAATAAACCCAACACAAATGCAAAATCCACAAAACGAGCAAAATACATTCAGCATGGACTTTTCATGCCTTATGCCAAGTTTAAAAACAAACAATACACAATCTGGCAGCAACTCATTGTGGCCAAGTACAAGCCACAAAAAATCTCTCCAACCAAACAAATTATCAAACTTATGCTACTGCACTCTGCAAGAATAGAGTCAAAACAAAAAATGTAAAAACAGTTGAACAGACATCTCAAGTCAAATCAATTGATTTTGTAGATGAAGAAAACTACACATATACCAATGAAGAACTGATATCTCAGGTCATTCAAACATGCTTAAATAACTACGAAACAATTAGCAATGAATTTTTCTAAATTACCATAGTGAACACACCTTAATGCTTACTAGCACCAATGACAACTGTGATCTGTTTACTTTCCCTACAGATGATCTCTTTGAGCTTCTTAAAAATCACCAATTAGGAGAGCAATAAAAAGGATTTACCATCATCCAAACAGAAGGTACTTCATAATAGAATTTAACAATATATTACAAAAAGAGATATTCAAATGAAATCAAATCTTCCTAAAGAATAGATACCTTATTAAAATAGAAATAAATAGACTCAAAATTATCCATGGCCTAGCATGCAATTGCTACTTAAATTTCAATGAATTAGATCTGCAAAGACTCCTTGCCAAGTATGGTACCATCACAGCCTTCAAGTATCTCAATGAAAAAAGGGCAGACCTTGAATTATCATCAAATATAAAGCCTTCACTCTCAAACTTAATAAAGATTACTTTCCGCTGGATATACCGTTAAAACTTGAGGAAAAAAATGACCTATCTACATCTTAATCAGAGGAGTACAGCCACAATGTTTCTCCTGTGGAGATTGTAACCACCTTATGAAAACATGTCCGAAATGGATGTGTGAAGTTTGCAACACAAGGAAAACTAGAAACCACAAATGCAATCAAAGCTCCCAAAACTTACCACACTCTTTATATTCATCAGTACACGAAGTTCTAGAGGAGGAGAAAGATCTGTCTATTGAAGTTGAGATGAGCACCTCACAAACACCAGAACAAGATATTACTGCTGAATCCACAGAAGCTTCCAAGGAGGTGTGTAACACCCTTCAACAAACTTCATCACTCATGCTAAATCAACTTTCCAAAACCACTGTTGGAATATCGGGGATGGAAACACAGCAATCGCAACACATAATAAATAAACAACAGGAGTCTAAACAAACACATTCCATGCATACAACACAAGTAGAATTTCAAATTCCAAATAATAAAAGAAAAACTCAAGACTCTTCTGGATCACAGTCAGATGAATTAAATAATTTAACCACTGAATCAGATTATGAATCAAATTACTCTCAACATACCACAAACAAAACATCCATTCAGAGAAGGAAAAAAGTGAAAAGATTCAAACCAACTAAAACTCAAATAAACCCAGAACAAAACACACCGGAGGCTACATTATTCACAAAATGCCAATTTTAAAAAACCACTACCTCAAATCAAAGCAAGACAACCAGTGCACCAGACCAAACACAGTCAAATACAAAGTCGCTGGCCTTTGATAGCTTTCCTCAAGAAACTCAAGATCTGAATGGACAACCTATCCTAAAGGATAAGCTTCTTACGGATGAATAACCTCAACTCATATCACATCATTTATCACTCAAATATGCAACTAAAAATAGGGGGAATTAATGTAAGAGGGCTCAACTCCCTTGAGCATGTACATGCAATAAGAAGATGGCTCAGAAAAACAAATCTCCACATAGTATGTCTATCTGAGACAAAATTACTCTTACAATCAGATTACCGAATTCAACAAATCATGCAACAATATGGCCTGTTTCAATATCTGCCCTCAACTATGGCCTCATCTGGAGTTGCTATATTAATCAACAAAAATTTGTCTTATCAAAAACTTAGAATTCTGTATCTCAGCAAAGAGCTACTAATAATCAATATACACATTGCCAATAACACAATTAACATCATCTATCTTTACCTCAGGAAAGATAATGACTTAATATACTCAGTAATAACCAAAATCAATTCTATACTTTCATCTGATGCCTCACCAATCATTTGCTTTGGTGATTTTAATATGTTGTATCACCAATTTACAATGAAACACCTTCATCTCTCTAGCAGAGTCTTGCTTTGTGGGGAGGGTTGCTTACACCTGACTCTTTCTCCTTCTATACAAAACATAAAAATCCCTGATAGATCTGCTCTACTACTCATCTGAACTCCACTTTAATCTAAATGCAAAACTTCAACTAGTATCTTTCTCTGACCACCTGGCCATGTTAATCTCACTACATTTAGACTCTTCTACCATAACACAATAAAATCATAATATCACCATAAGACTCTTAAATAAAGTAGCAACTCCAGAATGGAATTTCTCTGAGGCTTACATCTTTTTCAATAAAATCAAAATTCTCACACATCCACCTCTTCAAGCATGATCAACATTTGTAGGAATATTGAGCTCACTCATTGACCACCATACTAAGAAGACTAAAGGGCCTAATCAGCTATTAAATGAATTGGACACCTCAATCACAGGTTGAGTATACTCCCCTACAGATACCAATATACAAGCCATCTTGGATCTCAAAATCCATTACCACAACACTCAAAAGATACTTGCTCAATATATAGCCACAAAAAGATCCAAGATTTTTCTAGCAAACAAGCACAATTGGACTCGCAGTTATATCATATGGGCACTGGGAGCAACGATGCGTCCTACACCACTGATGATCTCAGTAGATCAAAACTGTTACAGTGGTCCACTGATGCTCTCCAAAATCCATAATCACTTTAAACAAAAATTACAAAATCATAACTTTAAAACAGGTAACATCTGGAAAGATACAGGCAACTTTTCCAATCACAACATTACATTACAGAAAATCAAATACTCCACAAGCTACTTGCATACCCGGAAAGCACACATCCCAGACTCCATGGAATACCCAGATTTGTACTTCTCCACCTCAGCTACTTCACCATACCAATATTGAGGATGATGATTGACGTGCTTGCTGGCAACTTCCAAAATATTTCAGATTTGTATCCAGTAGCATTGGTCCCATTTTTGAAAAAACAAGCAAACCCATCCTGTCTTACTAACCTACATCCCATTTCAATGATAACCTCTGCTTATAAAAACAATCGAATGCTTAGTCAAGGATCAAATACAAGACCAGCTTTACACACACATATCAACACATCAATATGCACGCAAAGGCTCATCAACCATCGAAGCCATGCAATGCTTCCTCCTGATAATTGAACATGTTAGACAAAGCAGAAAATCAAGGCCCCTAGCTGTCCTCAGTGTTAGACACAGTAACCCCTTCAGTCCTCTTTCAGATACTGCAGGAGTACCAAGTGCCTGAAGTGTATATCAGAATAATTGCCAACTTGTTTTTAAATAGATCAATATTTACCTCTCTAGATGAAAAGTTGTCTACTGGGTTCAGACCACATCTTCCAATCCCCTAGGGCTTGCCTCTGGCTACACTCTGTTTCATAATAAATATAAATCCAATGCTAAAGGATATTGAACACAACATGCCTGGAATATATGTGCCAGCATTAAAACAACAAATTAATCACATCTCATACATTGATGATGTCACTATCTTCCTTCCTGATAAATCACATTTGCAAACACTACTGAAAATCATCAATAAACATACAAAAAAATTAAACCTTCAAATCAACAACAGTAAATCATCAATATGGAAAATTAAATCTGGAACTATAATTCAATCAATATTCACATCAAAACTTCAACATTTTTTTAGGTTTTCCTATAGCCAAAACTAAATTTGCCATGACCAAAGAAATCCAAAACACAATCTAAAAAAACAAGAAAATAGTGAAATCACTTTCTGGGATCTCACTGTCGCTTCCAGGCAAAGCTACATTGCTCAATATGCTAGTGTTCTCCAGACTAAACTATTATCTGCCAACTATTAAACCCACCAAAACCTTTGAAAAGGCAGTCAACTCACTATGTTCTAAATTACTATGGAAAGGAAAGGTTGTTGCCATAAGCATTGCAAAAACACAAATGCCCAAAGAACTTAATGGTCTTGGCCTTTACTCAGTTTCCACAATATACCTGCAAAAATCATTAACAGCACTGCGTGCCTTCTCCCTGAAATCTGCCCACCTGAATATAACACTAACTTTTCCACCCATGGACACTCCACCACCTAAAAGTAACATATGGATGACACAAATATGGAATCATGTCAACAACTTCATTAGCCCAACACAAAACACACTTGATAACAAATAAGTTATATTGGGATGCATACAAACTCAAGATCAACACTCCTACTGCAATACCAAGCGCTCTTGGCTTCAACAATAGAATCATGATTAAGAAAGCAAAATATTGGTTCTTAGAACCGAAATATATAGACTTCGCTATGAATATGAGGTAAAGGCCTCGAAACGCTGGTTTTTGTTTTATAAATTGAACTTATTATAAAATTAAATCTAGGCTCATTACCCACCATCCATTTTCTAGTGTGGAAAAGGGGATTTACCAAAATTAACTCTCGATGTCAATTATGTACAATGGAGGATGAAATGATCCAACACATCTTTCATAACTGTCCGATACTCAGCTCACTAAAAACATTTATCAATGATAAAGCCAAAAAATAAAATGTAGACTTGTTTTTGATTCAACACTCAGTCAAGAACAGAAATTTCTCAAACATCAGACTCTCAATCCTTCTCTCCTTTGAAATCTGGCTAACCAGATGCAAACATGTAATCAATAATACTACAACCAATATCCCGGATACCTTCAAAACATTGATTAAGAGAATCAGCATTAGAGACAGAATGCTAGCTCCAGACAGGCTGTATAAAGAAACATGGTCTAAAGTCATCCTAATAGAAGAAGAAGAATCATAGAACTTACGTCACCTCAAGACTCTACGATACAGTAATACAGAGTAGTTTTCTCATGATACAGTAATACAGAGTAGTTTTCTCAAGCTGTTGTTAAAAATGTAATTCATGAATGAACAAAGTCAATAAATTTTCTTTTTTAAAAAAAAAAAAAACATAAAGATACAATAGCTGTAAGAATACAGCTTCGACTGTAAGTAAGTGTACAGAGTGATTGTAGAATGAATCAGAGTTTGTGATATTAAACCAATGTTAACAAACACACCAGCAATTTCATATATTCATTTAATAATAATAATAATAATAATAATAATAATAATAATAGTAGTAGTAGTAGTAGTAATAATAATAATAATAATAATAATAATAATAATAATAATAATAATAATAATAATAATAATAATAATAATAATAATAATAAATCAAGTTAATCAATTATTATTGTTTTAAAATAAGTAAGGTATCAGTGAAAAATATATTAAATGTATTTACTATCGAATAGGACAATCGCCTATAGAATAAACTGAGCATTAAACTTGAATTTCTTCTAATACATAACAAGAAAAATAACATTTTTTAGAGTCAGCAATGTTTGTTATTTTAAAAAATAAAATTTATAATATTTTAATCTTTTGGATTACTTATAAATGCCATAATTGGCTAAGAAATAGCAATGAGAAATGGGGAAAAGACCGCTTTCTTCATTAACAAAATTCCTAGGTAGCTGAATATTTGAATTACATTTTATACAGTTGATCTACAAATTTCCAACTATCAATGCAATGAAAAATAATTAGAAACCAAGGATTAAAGTGATTCAGTGATATATATTGTTTGCTAAGTATGGTGGGTACTAAACAATGAAAAAAAGTGTCAACTAAACGCAAAAGGATAAAACTTTTGTTAATTTATTTTAGTGTCATCACAAATCAAAAAAAAAAAACATGAAAAAAAGAGAACAAAAAGGCATATTTTATTTTAATTAATTTGTAAGTGCATCAAATACTTTATAATAAAAAATGAAAGAAAAATATTTCTAAAGATAATATTTGTGATTTAAATTTTAAAAAAAAAATTACAGATATGCATCCTTTAGCTTTATCAAAGAACCATTTCACAGTAGTATTACCTCCAACTTAGATTAAGTTTACAATTTATTGAACCTGTCGATAATGTATGTCCATTCAACAAGATTTAGAAACTAAGCAAAAGTACCCCAAATCCAATCATGCCCAAGATACACAGGTCATGAGCAATCATGAATTCTAACCTGTTTGCCCATTCCCCAAATCTATAACACTACGGACAACATCTATGGCGATACTAAATAAATTAATTATTTCCGGGCCCGGTGCTATATCGTTTTGCATGAGAACTCAGCTGATGATGATGAGAGATTGAGTGAACCCAAGATATAAGTTAAAAACATACATAAATATAAAAAATTAAGGAGATTCGAACAACTGAATTAAGTTTAAAAATATAAATATTTATTTTGACAAAAATTTAAGATGATTTTATTTATTCAACTTCACGCATTTAAAACTTTATTTTTGGTTACAAATATTTGACGATCTTGATACAATTATTTTATTTTAATAGATATTAGTTTAGTGCGGCAGTTACAATAATGAATGTATATTTAAAATAAGATTTTAATTCATGTTATAAAACGGATCTGGTTGTTTTGGTGGACATTTATACATAAAGAATAACACATATTAAGATACAATAGAGTTTCACTGATTATGTGATTTAGTAGGATGCTCTTGGAATTTCATACATAAGTTTATTTTCATTTATAGAATTTATTTACAACAACAAAATGAGGCTACATTGTGATCAAAATATACTTAAAACATTTATTTATTAAAATTTTTCGACATTTAATGATAGAATATAGCAAAACTCTATAATAAGAGAACGACTTATTTCAATAACAGGAAATGCAGCTTCATGAGAAGTTGGATTTAAACTCCAATGAATAAAAAGAAAAAAACATTTTATTATCATATATCATTATGATTTATTTTGGTAAACAGGCTAGAAAACTAACTATAAGAAATGGTGGTGCTAGCATAATATCAGTGAGAAGCAATGGCACATTTGGCCAGGATAAGGTCATTCTCCAATTTTTTTTTTATAAAGGTGGTACATGCCAGCTTCATGCTAGAGTGGTACAGAAAGAAAAAGTAGGTAGGAAGTTTCTATGGGCTGGACCACAGTGCATCCATACAGAGCTTCATCTACTCTAACCTGCATGTTCTAGAAGTAGACTTTGACTTCTATTATGAATGAGAGCATTAAAGATGAGAGGCTTTGAATCCTTGGAATGAAGTACAGGTGAATCAAAGCAATATATAAATATATACTTAAAGGAAAAGAATGATGAATGAAGATGATTGTGACTCCCTGGAATGAGATACAGGCAAATCAGATCAAAGCCCTATGTGGCTTATTAATAATTTGACATATGCCAGCAATGCTATTATAAGACTATAAAACCTTTGGATTTAAATACTAAATAATGCCTTAAATGGTTTAACAAATACATAGTGATATGTTAAAATAATGACCCATGTAAGATAAAGTCATTTATCAGAAGTTAAACTATAATTAATGAAGTCTGCATTTTCATGCACTTAAAAGTGTGAACAACAAAATAGAATTTGGTCACCAGCCTTTTTGGTGAATATGATGAATAAAGAAATTAATAAAACTAATGTACACCAATATCCATCCCAGATTGCAAAGTATTTATATATTTTGTATACTTTTACGATAAAATATATTTTTTTAAAAAAGCATATATTCATTTTACAAGAAAAACTCAGTCTCATGAACTATTTAGAAATAAATAAATAAGAACTCATTAATCCCCCCTCCTCTTCTAAGTTCGTAAGACCGGGTTTGATTGGCATATACAAATAAAAGTTTAGTGAAAAATATAAAAATATCATTAAAAATAAATTATAACCACACTAAATGATAGAAAAGTAAGAAGCGTGAGTTGGATGAAATATTTCATAGTAGTATTAATTTGATAGAAGAGAATCGATACAAAGAAAATAACTATTAATTTAACATACCGATGAGCGAGTTAAAAGAGATTAAATATGCAGAAAACATTAATTTAAAAAGATAGGATAGGATTCATATAAGACAATTATAATGACTTTGACTTGTTACCTCATGATTCTATGGTATGAAGTAGGCACGGGTCTTCTGTGGCAGGCAGCATCCTTTGATTGGTGGTAGTCCATCTCTGCTCAGCAAAGAGCCAAGCTGAAGATGGAGGGGAAGGTGGCTTAGGCACCTCAAAATTAAACAGATGTAAAGTCAGTTAATGACTATTGGCTGAACTCTCACAATAGATTTTTTTGGCCCTATTTATACAAATTTTCAGTTATGCAAAGAATTTTTTAATTAAACTTTTTAACTTAATCAATCTTTAATTTACAGAAATATTTTATCTATTGTTAGTGGAAATGGAATCGTTAGATAACTGCCCAATAATAAATCCCAATCTATTTCCAGATTAGAAATAGATTTGATAAAAATGTTAATCACTAACTAAAATCAATTAGCTTTGTTTTAAATTTTACTTTAATTTAAAAATTCCTTTTTAATCATGATACAAAGTAGTGTTTCCACCCTAGTAATTATGCTTGGACAGTTGGTGATTGCATCTTCCATCTTGAACTTTTATATAGTTATATAGAGAAAAATATTTATAAAATAAATAACATATAGTTAAAAAAATACAAAATTATTTACAAGATTTGTTTGTGCTTTTATCTATATAAAAGCTCCATTAATATATGTATATATCTGAGTCGCATCCATAAAAGTTAATATTTAAAATTAAAGAAAAGTTTTATTTGAGATTTATATTTATAAATTTTTATAGATGCTTGTCAGAAATATCGTTTATATACATGTGACGAAAAAAACAGGATGAAACATGGGTTAAGTGGTAGAACAGCGAAGCTCAATCTTGGGCTAAGATCAATTGCTACAGTATTTATCATCAAAATCTTTAAATTTGATTAATAAAAAATATAATTTAACATTGTTTTAAATATGCCTTCATAAAATAGAAATGACAATAATCAATAAATAAATTAACACTTTTGTAAAACCTAGTCTACCCAAGCAATCTCTTACAAATATGTTTATAATGTATTTGTCTGCATTTGTTATATATATGTGTAGCAAAGCTCAAGATTGATGAAATATTTTATTTATAATACTAATGTTTAAAAATGGAATGATTTGAGAAATGAGCAATTTAAAATGATCATTTAATATCCTTGCCCAAATTCATAAATGGCAATGTCACCAAAAAGATAGCACACCTATGATAGACCCAATCTAAATAAGGGATATTTGTGAAATCCAAATTATTATATTGGTCCTTAATCTTAGAGTAAATTTATGTGTATAAGACTGTGACCATTTTTGATAAACATATAATCATTTGCAACATTTAATTATTGCATTTTTTTTCCTTCAGAAAATAGTAGGAAATATTTAGGAAACATTAAATTTCCATCAATGATACATTAGGCAGATTATGGACTTTACATCCATCAGGTCATTTAGTTATTTGTTTATTTAGTTATTTTTTATTATGATTCAATTTTTTTGTTTCATTATTTGTATTTATATAAATAAATTCATAGTTTTATTTGTTTGGTGATTTTCAGTTCAGTTCACTCACTCATTCATTCTTGTATATGAATTTGGAAGACATTAAGTTCACAAGCAACCATCATAATGATTATTTATTCAGCAATTCATTATGAATTTATTAATGTTACCAATATCACAATTAGGAACCAATCTTCGAATTCATATTTCCAATGATTTGGCTATCATGATCTTAAATTTGATTGATAGAGGAATATATCCAGGCATCTATCAGATAGATATCCTGATTCACACAGCAC
Source organism: Epiperipatus broadwayi (assembly GCA_028023455.1). Classification (NCBI taxonomy): domain Eukaryota; kingdom Metazoa; phylum Onychophora; class Udeonychophora; order Euonychophora; family Peripatidae; genus Epiperipatus; species Epiperipatus broadwayi. The sequence goes on from JAQFVV010006429.1 coordinate 1,059,199, forward strand.
TCAAAAATTAAAAATATTTGTATGTCCAAATGACAATAAATATTTGTGACTTAGTTTGTCATGTTCTAATAATATGCATAATTGTCCTAGATAATTGTGTTTCCCATGCATAGAATGTTACATCAATGAGCAATAATTAAATCAACTGATTTGTTTATTTCTCACTGCTTTTATTGTTTCAATATATTATACCTAGCCCTTTACACGTCGTCTCGTAAATTTTATAAAAACATTATTTATATAAAATCAATAAAATGTTTAATGTTTATAATGACGACTCGATCAGAACTTTGTACCTCCCTCTTACACAAAATCCTATCACGGGGCTGTCGGTACCTCGGGTAGAGTAATCAATATCATTTGCAAACATTTGCCAATAACATTAACACTCGTTTACTAGATTACATATTAGCCAATCAAACTTTTTATTTATTTAAAGGAAAAAATCCAATGGGTGCCAGCCGACCTTTGTTGACAAGTCTGCTTGACCAATACGATCTAGTACCTGCTCCCACTAGCTCAGCTACAACAATCAATTAAATATAATCCGCCTACCTAAAAAAATCAATTTATGAATCTTTCTCTGCGCTAAATTTCTCGCTTTCTCTTTTTCTTTTATTTAATTATTTAATTTAAATCTAATTTAAGTAATCACTAACCCATGAAGTCTCCATTTACGCTATTACACTTCGTTTGGTCTTATAATATAATTAATTACACTTTCGTTCAAGTTCAGATACTATTTAATACAATCAAAATTTCATATTATAAATACATAAAAAAAAAAATAATTATACACACAATCACAATAAAATCTCTGGGTAATGGAGCTAAAGACAACTAATAACTATTGTTCGTACCATAAAGTTCAGAGTTTATTATTCCATTTATTATTACGGCTTTTAATTAGTGAATTAGAAATTGAAATAAACATTACCTAGCTTTCTCCCTTATGCACAGTTCCGAGCGTTGCTTCTGATAGTATTTCATTCGGTCAGTTAGCGCTAACTCTTTGCACTCCTTTTCCCGATGTCGCTGGGATCCTGTGGGCTCCACATGGACACTCCGTCTCCTTCTTGTTTTACGCGACCATGATCGACATTTGAACTGTTTGCTGTTGGTATTGCGGGAAGGATTCGGCCGGCTGTTCACACGATGGGTTTAGCAGTGCAGCATTATGTTTAACTTGAGACGTATATTAATATTCAATGCTCTCGATCTATAAAAATAATTTTAATTAATAATACAATAGAAAATTCACCCTTTTATATTTTACGGTCCTTATCTTGCGGATTCAATCTACAATACGTAACTAATCCTCTGGTGTTTCAGTTACGGTCCGTGCTGACTTTCTGGTGTTTGCATTGGTCATTTAATTTCTTTGTACTCTCTGCTAGAGTTATTTCAATATCTTTATTTCAATTTCTTTGTTAGAGTTATTTCAATTCCTTTGTTAAAGTTATTTTCAATTTCTTTGTTAGAGTTATTTCAATTTCTTTGTTAAAGTTATTTTCACTAACTAGCCGTTTAATGGAAATTTCTTATGTTCGTCATTAGCTCCCATTGTTCACTACATTCCTTTGATTACATTTTTTTTTTATTATAATTATAAAACAAAACGAATTCCACCTTGTTTTTTTTTTTGTTTTTTTTTAAAGCAATCTTAAATCAAATTTTAGTTCTTTAGGTTTTATCCAAATACGATTCAAAATTATATTTTATAAAACTGTCTAATTTATGCTTTTAACGATAAACCTATCTATGAGAAAAAAAAATCCTTTTATTCTTATTTTACTCTACAAGACCTTTTATTTTTATTAAATATTTACACAAATCGTTTATCAATTTATATTTTTTTTTCAAAATTATGTGTAACTCCGTGGAAACCCCCCCCCTCCTGGAGGTTTTTCGAAAAATATATATATATATTTTCTCTTTTTTTCCACCCTTTTTCCACCCCCCCCGGGGGGGGGTTTCTATTTCTTCTTCTCTCCTTTTTTTCTTTTTTTTTCTCCCCCCCCCCCCTTCTCTTTTTTTTTCTTCCTCCCTTCCTCTTTCTTTTTTTTTTTTTTGTTTTTTTTTTTTTCGTTTAAAATTTTTTTTTTTTTCTTTTTTTTTTTTTTTTCTTTATATTTTCCCCCCCCCCTTCCCTCTTTTAATTTTTTTTTTATGTCTTGAACCTTTTTTTTTTTTTTTCTCTTTTTCTTTTTTTTTTTTTTTTTTTCTTTTCACTCCACACCTCTTTCTCTTTTTTTTTTTGTTTGTTTTTTTTTTTTTTTTTTTTTTTTTTATATTAATATCAAATTATAAAAAATAAAAAAAAAAAAAATAAATTTATTTTTTACAAAATTATGTGTAACTCATTTGTAACTCTTAACTTCTTCTAATTCATCATAATCAATCTTTATTTTCATATTTTGAGCAAATCGATTAAACTTTACTTTAGTCTTTTTAACATTTATCTTTAGTCCTACTTTCCTACTTTCATCTGATAACTCCTGCAACATTTCCTGCAGCTCGGAAGCATTATTTGCAAAAACAACTACATCATCTGCGAAATCTAAATGACTTAAATAATCTCCATTTACTTTCACTCCTTTAGTTTCCCATTTTAATCCACAAAATACTTCATGCAGCACTGCTGTAAAAAGTTTTGGAGATATGGAGTCACCTTGTCTAACACCTTTCTCAATGTTGACTTTCCCAGTGTCATTATGTAATCTAATTGTTGCTGTTGCATTTTTATAAATATTCTTTAAAATATGACAATATCCTGGATCTATACCTCGATGATCCAATGCTTTAATCACTGAAGAAATGTTTATAGAATCAAATGCCTTTTCATAATCTACAAATCCAAAACATAATGACAACTCATATTCATTTGTCCTTTCTATAACTTCTCTCATTACTTGAATATGATCTACTGTACTAAAACCACTTTTAAATCCAGCTTGTTCTCTTGGTTGGTGAAAATCCAAGGTTCTCTGTAGACGAGTTGTAATTATCTTGGTAAAAATTTTATATAAAACTGATAAAAGGCTGATAGGTCTGTAATTTCTAATATCTTCTTTATCACCTTTTTTAAATATTAATATTATTACTGCATTCTTCCAATCATCCGGTACATCTTTATCATTTAGACATTTGGTATATAACTTTGCTAATATTTTTTCTGTTTCTTCACCTGCTTCTTTTAATATATCAATTATAATTCCATCATTACCTGGAGCCTTTCCTTTTTTCATACATTTAATTGCATTTCTCACTTCTTCATTTAAAATTCTGGGCAATTTGGAAGATGTAATAGATATAGGAGGTACTTGTTCTTTATTACTATATAATTCTTGATAAAAATCTTCTACCAATTTCATAATGTCATCCCTCTTTTTAGTAATAATTCCATCTTTTTTCCTTATTGCAGATATAAATTTCCTACCAATAACAAAATGTTGTTTTACATTCTTAAGACTTTTATTTTTTTCTACAGCTTTTCTTGCTAGTTCACAGTTATACTTTCTTATATCATTTTCAACTCTTTTCCGCACCATTTTACAAAATTCGAGATATTCAATTCTTTTTAATGCATCATTCTTGCATATCTTCATATTCCTTCTTTTCTTCATAAGTTCTCTAGTCTCAGTAGAAATTTTATTAGTCAATTGCTGCTTTTTTCTACCAGCTATCTTTGTTGCAGTTTTTAAAAGTGTATCAGTTATTTTCATATTAATTTCATTCAAATCTGAATCATGTTCAAAATCTACTAATACTTGAAACCGATTTGTAAGTTCTAATTTAAATTCATTAGAATGTTTCTGAAGATTATGAATATCAACTGTAAATATAGTTTTTCTTAATAATTTTTGTCTCTCTAGTTTTGCATTAACATGTATCTTACCCCTTACTAATCGATGATCACTTCCTGTGTTAAATTTATTAAGAACATTACAATCTTGAAATATGTATTTCCTGTTAGTCAAAATATAATCCAATTCTGCTGTACCTTCATTTGGATGCTTCCATGTCCATTTCCTTCTAACATTTTTCTCAAAAAAAGAATTCATAATATAAAGTTTTTCCTTCTCTGCAAACTCCACAAGTCTATGTCCTCTCTCATTTCTATTACCATAACCAAAATTACCTACAACACTTTCATCTTTCATTTTGTTTACCAATTCTAGCATTAAAATCTCCCATAACAATTTTAAAATGTTGTTTACTCTGATCAAAAGCCTTTTGTACATCCATATAAAACTCTTCTACTACTTCATCACTGTGAGAACTTGTTGGGGCATAAACCTGAATTATCTGCATTTGATATCTGCTATTAAGTTGTATAACTAATCTTGCCACTCTGTCTGATACACCATCAATCTCCACCATATTGTTCTTCCACTTTTTATTTATAATGAATCCTACTCCACTTGTATTTCCAATATTTGTGCTTTATAATAGAGCATATGTCCACTTTTTAAATCAATTGTCTCTTCACCTTTTCTTCTAACTTCACAAAGTCCAATAATATCCCATTTAATATAAGAGAGTTCTTCTTCTAATTCTTGCAATCTTCCTTCACTTGAAAGTGATCTGCAGTTGTAAGTACCTAAATAAAAAGTCGTCATCAAATGGCAGCCTGGGTCCACCTCCAGGATATTCTTAGCACCCTCCGCCTTCAGCCACCAACCGCTGCCTTGGTTGGTGACTTTACAGCCTCCTGGGATTAAGGGCCATGCTTTATTTTTGTCTGTCATAATTGTATAATTGGGAAAAATCTTTATCATTTACACAAACATTCATTCTGCCTTATCAGGCACTGAGAAGAAAGACCATGGTGTTTCTTGATCTTAAACTCAGAGGTAAAAAGTCAATAAACTCACCACGCTGGCTAATGCGTGTTGGTGAGCAGCCCATCCATGTTCGTATACTATATGAATAAACATATAGTAATAACAGCTGCAACGACAAGAACGTGTGGAGTGGACATTAGGAATTTGCCCTGCTCGGTTCCTTTAAGGCCTCCAAGAGGAATCAAAGGGTCTCCTTTCAGTTAATAGCAAACTCCTTTCTGCAGCCATATATATATATATATATATATATATATATATATATATATATATATATATATATATATATATATATACAGGGGATTGAAACACAGACTTTCAAGCTCCTTTTAGCGATCCACTCTATCTCATATAACCAATACATAAACTACACACATATGAACAAGTTAAATGATCTCCAATATATGTACTTCATGCTCAACCAGCACTCAGCTGTTGGTCCAGATCATCATCTCCCACACATGTATATATAATCAGTGCTCAGTTTATATTAAGATAGCAAATCTTCAAATTTTAGTGGATAGGTTCCAATCTAATGTTTTAAAGAGAAATCTGCTAGGCATGAATACTTAATCAAAGTGGATAAGGCAGACCATTTTAGGACACATTTTCTAAATTCCTTCCACTTCCATGATAGATAGAGGGATCTTTTCTAGCTAAAATGCCTGTTTCATATTCATTTTCAACTAAGTTATTAATAAATGTATTGCCTTAAGCAAAGATCAAACCTAAGGATTGCAAGTTTACTACGCCTTTCTCTCTAATTGTGTTTTTAATTCTTGATCATGAGCTAAAAAATGAAAAAACAAATGGGAATCAGAAATATTGTATGTTTTTAGTTAAAAGATAAAAATATTATTGCATGAATATGTAATTTCATTGTCACTGTTATCAAAGGGTGATTATTGGTGGCATGAGAAACTCATAATGATCAGATCCTACATAATCCTAAGTGATGAAAAAAAAGACATAAAATACAAATTATATCAACATTAATACCTAGCCTGTGATATATTAATATTTTCTCCTATAAGTCAGCAGAAGATATTCCTGTTTAAGCACTGTTTATTTGTTGTTCATAGTTAATCCTTATAACTAAAGTTGATTCCATTGTCCATCACCTGTGGAACTCATTGGTAGCCTGAGAACAGCATTCTACAATATATATCGTAAGGGTAGCTTACAATCTAACCTTTGTCACCCTCACCACCAAATACTGTTTTTTTGTAACTTTAATTAATAGATGATTAAGCATATATATATATATATATATACGGACGCAACAAACATGTAATTTTAACTATATTGAGGAAATATCAAAATTAATTAATTTTACTTATTTGATAGAAAGATTAAATCCCCAATTAAAAAAAAAATTGTACTAATATATATGTATGTAAACAATGAATTTAATAACAGTGTACTGTACTTCATTAAAAAGACTTGAACAAAGTGAGCATGGTAACAACCTAATATCAAACTAGTCAATGGTAACCAAATACAAAAGATGAGAACATAGTTCTACTATGTAATTTTATTTTGCTTATGATTAATGTGATACATGCAACAATAGAATTCACACAGTAATAGAAACAAGAAATAAGATGTTAGTATATTGAACAATGGAAGCCAAGGGCAGTATAAAAACAAATTTAATTCATTTCTGTAGTCTTTCTACTACCCTTTAATAATGCATAAGCTGTATAATACAATATCAGAAAATCGAAGTCTCAAATCTTAAAAAAAAAATGGATGGCTTATTCAAACACTTCAAATTATTGGCTGGATTGTTGTAAAGCAAACTACAATAAACTGTGATTGATATTTAAACAAAAACAATTCTAATAATTTCAAGCATTTGAATAAAGTAATAGAGTTAATTTGAATAGACATTTAAAATAAAAAGCACCATGCTATTCTTCAAATAAGAATAAAAAAATGAATTTCAATGTCATAAGAGTATTCATATTTATTAACAATGAAATAATTCCATTCTTATACAAATCATTTAACAACAAACATTGAATTAAGAAAATTTTGGTTATTTATTTGGTGAAAAACATTGTTTGTTGGCTAATTCCATAGTGTTGTAGGGCTAAATGTCAGCCCTGACCAGAAGAAGCACAATGGTTTAAAAATCAAGTGTGTAACACCTGCCAAAATATCAAATGCCTCATCTAAAATGTCCAGGTAAATACAGAAAGAATAACAACAACAAGAGATGTATATTATGACATTATAAATATGTCACTGAGGAGTCTCTGTGAGGAATGCACGATCTATCATAGCAGCCTGACTGGAACAATGATGGACTGTACCTATTAGAGACATTAGTTGCCTAATTCACAAACCTCATGCCAGTTATTAAGAAGAAATATTAATTTGTTGTGTGATATTTTTTCATTTATGTGTATGTTGGTAGCATTTTGTATTTTTTACTTCACTTCTGTATTTGGAAACCAAGATTTCTGTAACTCAGAAGAGTACATTGTAGTTAAAGTCGAGAAAACATGAAGAAAAGGCTGCTAGGTAAATAATTTTTCTTTTTAAATAAAGTTTAGATAATCCTCCCTCCATAGTAACATGATATTCATTACAATTACTATCAGAATCCTTACTACAATATGAAATAAAGGTAAAATTTTATTTTTTACTATTCCATATTTAAAATACATACACTTGTTAGAAAACAGAGTTTATGTTATCTATTTTTCTTTTTGTTGACTAACCATTGTTCATATTTGTTTATTCAGTATGAATGGCTAATATTTGCATGAATAGTTTTTTCTATTAAACTTGTACACAGTTAAGGAGGGACTACCAAAGAGAGAAAACCATTACATCTGGAATTAAACCAAGAAGCTACTTAATACATTTTCATATATTTTTGTTAAATAACTAGTCAGCTTTACAATCAATACAAAATTAGATTAATGATTTTTTCTTTGTTTTGTTACCTTTACTTATTTTGTATTTAATGATTGTCTATTCATGTGTGCCTATTAGGGGAAAAGTTGGTGTAATGAATATATTTGATCATTTATATGATAGGGATTCATACTTGACACACACACATGTATATACTTATTCTTTTTTTGTCAAAGAGTTTTTCAATTTTTTATCTCATTTGTAAATAAACATTGTCGATTTCATTCTCATTAAATGGTCTCTAATTTATCAAAGCTGTTTCTTGTCCTACTCATCAATTGATCACCATACATATGTGCATACCCACATACCCTTTCTTATACATTATAATACAGTAATACAATTAAATGAGTCTTCTACCTGATTTAAAACTCATATAAATGCACTGTAATTTCCATCTAAGATAAATTCATCACTGAAGAAACCCAATTGCAACATTCTCCTTGGATTCAAATTCTGAGTCATATGTGGAATCCAAAAGAGGGGTGAGATAGTGATGAACTAGACTAAATTGTATCTGAATTTAATGTGTAAACCAAGAGCTATTCCATTGGAAGTACACATGATAATTGGTTAGTTACTTCATCATGTCATTTTGGCATCCTATCCAAAGACTCTAGGTCTGACCATAGTTAGATGTGTTCCCCCTCTTCTGGTGAAAAACCCAGACCACCACATATTTTGACAAAGTCAACTGTGGGGCATCCAACTATAGATTCCATCACATAATTAGTTTTAACATGTTATAATTTTTAAAAAAATTCAGAATGAATCACATGTAATTATTTTATTCCCAAAATAAATACACAAAACTTAGTCCATGTAATATTATTAATAAATAAAAAACTTGTCCCATGTAAAAATTACAAAAAAAAAGGGAATATATATATATATAATATTTGAATGAAATGATAAAAAAAATAATTATAAATAAATTAAAATTATGATTGAATAGTATTATAAAAATTACTAAAGAGATAATATTAATTGATAATATAAATGCTGATTTGTGTAAATTCTCGAAATTTAACAGATTATTTAACTGTTTTAGCTGTCTGTAGTTTATTTTATTATATCAAAACTTATACAAAACATAAATTACAGTAAGTAATATATCACATCTCTATGATTTGAAGCCTAATAAAGTTATTTTTCTCACAAGGGTTATTAAAAAAAATTATTAGTCATTATTTTATACTTCTGTTTACACGCAATAAAATGCACCATGAAAGAATATTTAAAATATATAAAATCAAAATATTTTTAATAAAAAAATTAATCAAACAAAAATATAGCAGGTCAGCAAGAATGAAATCAAAAGACATTGATATATTTGTAAACATTTATTCCTTTTTTACTTCATTTATGAATATTGAAATAATAGGTTCTTTTTACATTTTTAAAAAAGCAATGAATTTTATTACCACTGTTTGTTTTATAATTTCAGTAGACTAGTAGAATTCTTTTTCTTCTTCTTCTTCAAAAAAGATAAAATTGAAAAATACTACTAAATAATTGAGACTGTAAGAATAAAATTACATTGTTAATTTTACAGGGTAAAAAATATATAATTTGTATTAATTAATTTCATTAGCAATTATATGACAAATATATGTAAATGTTTAATAATGAACAAAATATCATAAAAAGTCATTGTAATATTAATTGGTGGAAATTGGCTAAATAATAAATATTAAAATCAATCAATATAAAAATAAATTGAATAAATTAAAAATCAAAAATAATGTATTAAATTATTTCTGTGCCTATAAATCATTAAGAATTAACACATATTCTATGATTTGAATAGAAATTATCATTACATTAAAAAAATTAATTACAAAGACAACATAAAAACATGTAAAAAAAATCAAATAAAAGACGAGTGTAAAAATGTTTTTTTTTTAATAGAAAAGTGTGAATTATATATATGAAAATCTTGATTATATTAGAGTAATCCACACATTCAAGATTTTCATCTAAACATTTATTAAAAATATTGTATTTTAATAAATATATAATTTTATATTCAAATAATAAAACAAATACAGTAATATAAATTCAAACTTTTAATCCATATAAGAGCACTTTCAACTATCCAATTAGCCTTATATATATATATATATATATATATATATATATATATATATATATATATATATATATATATATATATATATATATATTTAATAATGAATTATATAAAATGGATAATAGATAATGGCTGTACAATGGGTGTTTCTGTAGTGCAAATATGTAATTATGACATATCAATATAAAAAAATAAAATTTTAGAAAAAGATATTTATCAAGATGAAATTACTATATATCATAAATAAAACATCACATGATCACTATTTCTTATGCTAGCACAGTGCTCTTTGATCCAAAGCTCCTCACTGACGAAGGCCACAAGCCAGAAACTAGTCTGGGAATATTGGATGAGTAGGCACTAGATGGGGATTTTATGCACAAGCATTCTGGCATTCATTGATTACTCTGGTTGGAACTGAGTGGCACCACTGTATGGAGTTTTTCCTGTTTATATTATAGATACATAGGTGATGGCTTATATGTGATAAAAAGATGCTATTAATAATTTATTTAATGAATTAATTAATATAGAAGGTCTACAGTCGATTAAAACAGATAAAAAAATAATGTCAGTAAAATGTTTTGATCTTAAAAGTACTTGAAATATAAATAATTTGGATTATTGCATGTTAATTACACTTACTGAAAAGAGAAAATATATTTCATATAATACAATGGTGCCATTATCACAAATGTTATCAAGTTTAAAATCCTTTATGTTCCTAAATAATAAACTTTGCAAATATATATCATATAAAACAAAAAATATAAATGTATTTACTAATGAATTATTAGAAATTGGTTATGATTATAATATTATTTATAACATAGTTAAAAGTTATAATAAAAAATGGAATAATATTAAATTGAATCTGTGAATAATAAGAAGGTATGGATATCAATATCTTTTATTTCAAATCAACAAGTAAAATTTTTAAAGAAAATATATAAAAACATATGTGAATTTGCATTTTATGCATTTCCTATTTTAAATATGTTAATAAATAATTCTAAGAATAAAAATTTATTTATGAACCAAAGTTATATAGCATATAAATGGATATGTGAATGTCCTTATATTGGTTAATCATGTTGTACTTTAGATGAAAGGACTAGAGAACATGTACTGTTACTAAAAAGAGTTCAAAAATCTACACAAAATAATACTGAAAATATTGATATATCAGCATCAGTGTTTTATGATCATAATAAAAAAAGTAATTTTGGATTTGCTTTTAATTATAAAAATGATACGTATTGAAAGAAATAATAACAAATGCAAAATAAAGGAGGCAATGTTAATAAATAAATATTCAAAATGCTTAATCAATTGATAGACAGCAAATGTCTGAATTAATGAATTAAGGGAAAGCTAAAATAGAAGATTATCTTTGAATATACCTTATACTTTTGATTTTAAAAGTTTAACCTTAGTTGACAAAGACTACTTGGAAAGTTGAAAGCAGTCCTACATGGATTAAAAATTGGAATATATATATATATATATTGTAGCCCTTGGATTTGTCCAAGGCTCCATTTTTTTAAGTTAGCTATGAAAGAGAAGGTTCTATCCAAATTTTCCTCATAATATATGTATTTTTTTTTTGTGTGTAATAAGAAAATTTAAGCCAAGACAGAGTTTGAACCCATATTTATAAGGGATTGCATATGTTTGACTAGTGAGCAATCTAAAAATTTATTGTTAATGTGTTTATAACCAGAGGATTATTTTATTTTAATTTATGGGTTAAATTGATATTAAAAAAATATTAGAAAAGCAGGATTTATATATTTGTTGATAGGTTAACTGAGAAGAGGAAGATGTGTGACTATTGAAAACTACATTAGGATAGTGATGATGAATAGTCATTATTTTATGCTAGGTTAGAAATAAATAATTTATGGAAATAAATAAATAATAATATAGGTAGAATAGTTGTAATAGATAAAGATTAAGGCATTAAAAATCTAAATTTAAAGAAAAGTATATACCTGCGATGTGTGTGTATATATAATTTAATTGTAGATCTTGATGGTACAATGTAAAATTAATAATCATTTCTTACATGATGTAAAGCAATTTTAAATAAGAAATTAAAATCTTTTAAATAAGTTTAATATTAGCAGTCAAATTTAATGTCAAGTCTGAGTTTGAAACAGCTGCAATATATTGTGTTTCACTATTAAAGGGAAAAGTAAGATTATTTTAGTGTGTATTATCTTACTCAGTTAATTATCATTCCTTAAAATACACAGATCCTACTAAGGAATTTAAAGGGACCATTAATTTAGGCCATTAACGGTGAATGGTCAATTCTGGTCTGTCAAAGTGTAAAAAATTAATTGGCAATTAAATGTTAGATTGTAAAATTAATCTGTCTATTTGACTTGAAATTTATGCCTGGTTTTTCTGAAGGGGCAACAGGTTAGATTTAATTGAGAGGGGGTGGAAATGTCAATTAATTACAGAGATAAAGGACGTCTCTATAAAAGCTGTGTTAAAAGAAAAAAGAAGGGGACTTGCTGGTATTTTTAAAACTTATCTGTAGCAGTGTTTTCTTGATTGACTAAAAGAAAACTGTGTTATAAAATTGAAAATCATATTTATTATACTTTGTCTCTTCAGAATAATTCGACTAAATATAACAATGTATAGTGAGTAAATTTTAAGGGGGCACACACTTGGAACCTTCCAGAAGTTGACTATTCAACAGATGTAATAAAAATTTAAACCGCAGAAGTTAAAACTTGAGTTTGATATCGTTTATATATATGCAAATAGTAAAATTTAGACTCAAAAGTTTTAATGCATATATAAGTCAATTTAAATCTACAGAATGAAAGTAAAATTGGAAAAGGACAATCAAAAACAGACTGATATTGTGAAAAAGTTAAATGAAGGCTGTTTAACTGAAACTTGCAGAAAATTACAAAGTTTAAAGGTAATCTACTTAGATATGGAAATGAGGAACTCATTCAGCAAAATAGAAACTGTATATATGAGAGAAAAGGAATCGAACTCTATCAAAAGAACTTTTTACAACAAGGACTTTATATGCTCTCATAAACCGGTCAAGAAAAAAAGGAAAAAAGGAGAAATCAGGAACCTGGAAGAACACCTGCTAAAAGACTTGTATAAGTATAATTTTTTATTATTATTATTATTATTATGATCGCTTTTTATGTGTGTAGGACATTTAATATATATAGAAAAAAAAAAACGAATTTCTTTCTTTATAGTGTATATCACGTATAGCATTTTTTTTTTTTGAAAAAGAAAAAAAAAAAAAATTATTAATTCATGTAATCACTATTGCATTATTTTGGGGGTAGAAATTGTTTTCATATGATTTTATATATGTTTATTTAAATGCTTTCGCTATTGTGGTTATTTGGGGTAGAACTGATATGCCTTATTTAAAATGCTTTACAAACAATGTTTTTTTTTTTTCCCCTCAATTTAAAAAAAAAAGAGAAACAATTAAGAGATAGGGTTATTAGCATCAGAAGTTATTATCGAATGATTAGATTTATAAATGAATTGCTTGTTTATTGAGTATCATCATCATTTTTATTGTTTTTATAAAAGTGCCTGGAAATAGTTTTGAGAATTTTGTGCGCATTTCTTATTGCTTATTATTATTATTGTTATCATAGATTTAAGGCCAGAAACAAGCTGATTTATGCTTGGAAAATTTATGGGCTCATGTTCCAGTACACTAATTTGCAAGAATATTAAAGTTGTGAAAGTTTTACTTGTATAATTTGATGTTTCGACCTGTGTGTGTGTGTGGATAGACAAAGATCTCCACAAATTCAGTGAAGTTTAACTCACTGAGATATATGCTATATTCAGAAAGTATTTGAACCCAGTGGAAGAGTTTTCCCACTTAAGTATGCTCTACACCGTAAGAAGGTTTCTTGTTTTGATGGCCAGAGGTATTTGGCATACCTATGTTTTTTATATGACTAGCGATAAAAAAATCCTAGCATATCTTAACCTTAGTGAAAAGGTTCTCTCTTATTCGGGTCACTGCCTGCCTCATATTAATATTTGATATTCCTTACGTGTGTATGAGAGGATAGCCATGATGAGCATTATTATAAGTATTGGATACCAGGTCGCAAACTCAACTTAATGTCTGAATGAATGCAGATAATGTATGTGCAATTGGTGTATTTGAATATTGTTTTTATAGATTGGATTTAGCATACGAGCCAGAAATAATTAGGTTAATAACTGTTAAGGGTTAAATAAAACGTAAGAATGATTGGGCATAAGCAATGCGTATATTAAATGTATTTAATAAATATTTACATGGCCAGCTGAGAACTTCGCTGGAAAGGTAGTATTGTTAAAATATTATTATGTTATAAGAACATGAACATAGAGAGTGCACTAGGATGATGTTTGATCTTAATGCCAATTTATTTGCAATAACTTAGTCTTACTATTATTAAGATATCTCTGTTGTAAAGATTAGGGCCAAAGAATATTTAATCAGGATGATCGGATAAGATCAAGAAATTTGCAAGGGAATATTACCTTTAGATTTATTAAACAAAATTATTAAATTTAATTAAAAAAAAAATCGATTACGTATTTTCTAAAATATATCTGTAGTAAAAAGGGAAAGCATTGAAAACGGGAAGAAATTGGTATTTACTATATTTAAGGTAAAAAGAAAGTGTAGATATAATGTAATGTATATGTTTTTTTTTGTATTGATTGAATTATAGTTTGTCAAATAAAATTTGTTATTTGTTTTAAATAAAAATTTGCGTGTGTCTCCATGTTTTTGTGGGTTATTATTATCTAGATATTTCCAATCCAATCATACATCAATATCATATTAGTAATATTTGAATTATCATGTACGTAATTAATATTTAGTAAAATTATTTAAAAGGTTAATTTTAAATGCATAAAATTACCAAATAATTTAATATTGTTTAAATATAAATCGAGAATAGAGATAGTATTGAGTGATAGCGAGTGCAGAGGGTGGGCATAAAATCCTTTCCCCATCCGTTGTATTCAAACCTCTCTAGACGCATTTTATTTTATATAATGTTGTTATAATTGCGACTATGTTTTATGATGTGTTTATAAAGATTTAATAAGCTTAAATATTCCAGCTTTAATGTAAATTGATATTAGATTGCATTAAAGACAACCGAGATCACCTTGGAGGCGATCAAGAGAGGAATGTTTATCACCAATAACCCATCGCAGCTTATTCGATTTCCACACCTAATTGTTCGAAAAACCCTGAGAAGAGATTAGAATGAGAGGAGATGAGCTAGCAAAGATGTAGAATTTAATGATAAAATAAATAATAGTGTAATAGACATATGGACGTGAAATTGATGAAGGGATGGATCAGGAAGGTGGAGATGAATATAGAACTTTATAATTAGAATAAAATTTAATTGTAGCTTTAATCATAGTGAATGGGATTATGCTGAGAATAGCCTGGAATTCTTAAAGATATTAATATTGTCAATTTTAATGCGTTCTCAGTGTTCTCTAAATTAATTATGTATTAACCCATTCATGAAATATTATTACTAAGAGTATTGTATTGAGATTTCACCTCTATATTTTATTGGAGCTGCAATTTGGCGCCCTGGCAAATAAGCTTATAAATGTTCTGTATCATCATCATCATCTCAGTAGGCCTCAGACATAGTGTCAGCTGGGAATGATGAAGTATCCATCGATCCATTCTTAAAATGTTGTAATTGGCATGCAATTTATCTGCAAATGTGTAAATGCCATATAGTTTGAATATAATATAATTAATCCATAACGTGGATGTGCGATCATTTGAATAAAATTCTCATTGGTTATAATAAAGTTATAATTAGCTTAAACTATCCAATAATATATATGATATTTGGGAGCTCTCCCAATCGTTTAGTTATGTTTGAAATTCAATGTGGATGACCGATTGAGAGATTGCAAAATGCGTTTCATGTTACTTTAATAAGTTTATATAAAGTTAACAAAATAAAGAATAACTTTTTATTTGTTTGAATTGTTTTTATATAGTTACAATTGGCCTGTAACGCGGTCGCACGAAGGAGGTTATATTTAATTTTTACGTATGAAATATATTAGTCTGTGCATTATATTGGAGAAATGATTAGATTAAATCTATACTTAGAAATTGTTTAATCTATACTTAGTATACCAGAATATATAATTGATGCATTGCATATTTAATTGATACTTAAGAAGTGCATTTAAGAAGTGCATCTGTCGTTAATTTATATATTTAAGAAATCTTTATTTCTCTAAATTTTTATTTAGTTAGAAATGACCTTGACCCTTCTTCATCTTCATTTTTTTTTTTAAATTTTTCGTTAGTTAGAAATGACGCGCCAACGTGGTCGCACGACGGATAATGGGTGTTGGAGGTTAATTTAAAAGCTGCAGAATTGAAATTATAAATGCCAGCAACTGGTTATACCAAAAACGTATTTTAAAATTATAAATGCTAGTGTGTAATTAGTGGATAAAAGAAAATTAAATTTTTTATGTCTATTTAAAACTGATTATTGATGATGATTGGATTTCTAGATACCCAAAAACATTTGAGATGAGACATTTAATCAGTATAGGAATTGCTAAGGTCAAGACCAATAGGGTGACCAAGATGTAGTTAGTTGAGATAGTCGTGGTTGTTGGTTGATGGAGGGGGGAAAAGAGTGTGTGCCTAATTTTCTCATCATTGATTTTATTATTAAACACAAAATGCCGAGAACTAAAAAAGAGACAGGTCCCATAGAGAGCAAGAAAGAAGAGACAATAGACGAAGCGTCTGTAGTATTAGAAAGTATTGAGGAAAGTATCGAGGAAAGTGAAAATATAGTGTCTGAAGAGTTGAGCACTGAAACGGCTAAAAAAGAGCCAGAAAAAATTGACAATCAGTCATTGAAAATGATACTGCAAATGATGAGTAACCAGAATAGAGAATCCAAAGAAAGCCAAGCTGTTCTAATTGCAAAGTTTGAAGAAAACCTAGCTAGAAGCCAAGCTAGTTTAGAAGAGAGCATGGATAGTAGAATAAAAGAAAGCTAGTTTAGAAGAGAAAATTGATAGTAGAATGGAGAACCAGAATAAAGAATTCAAAGAAAGCCAAGCTACTCTAATTGCAAAATTAGAAGAGAGCCAGGAGGAATTAAAGAATAGCGTAACCGGTCAGATTAGCAGGTTGGAGGTTAAAATGGAAGTCCAGAATGAGAAGCTGGAGAGCAGAATGAGTGAGCTAGAGAGTCAGTGCAAGGCCCAAAGTTGGAAGATAGAAAACATGACTCAAGAAAATCGAGAGTTTGGGGAAAAATTACAAAATGAAATGGAGGCTGACTTGGAAAGGCGATTTACAAAGTTAACTATTGAAAGCCGAGAGAGTCAGAATAAGGCCGAATACCAGCTAGAGGTTTTAGATAAAAAAATCGGAGAAACCAATGAAAAATTAGCAGGCCATATAGAAGGGATGGGCCACAAACTAGGGAGTATTGAGGCCCAATCCAATCAAATAATAGAGGCATTTAAAAGAGATCTAGACGCACGGTTTGAGGAGACTGAAAAAGCTCAGAGTGCTTTAAAGAGAGAGCTAGAAAGCTATAGGGAAAGTGTAGTAGAGCAGGCTGATCATATAGATAGAGGCCTATCAGCCATAAAACAAAAATATTCTGAATCAAGTAAAGAGTCAGAAATAGAAATAGAAAAGGTAAAGCATTTTACCTGGGACCTAGAAAGGGATATCAAGAAAATCCAAGAAGAGTTGGTGACAATAGTCCAAAAAGTGGTTGAGTCACAGGAAGATGAAGGGGAAGTAGAACTAAGGCATGACAGTAATTTAAGGCCTGTTATTCATGTCAATAATAGTCCAAGTAGGCAAATTGGTAAGGCCTATAGGGCAAGTTCGGTGGAAAGCGAAGATCAACGGGAGAATTTATCGATGGGCAGAGTAGGTGAAGGTGGTCATAATGCCATGGCCACCAAGTTTTTAAAAATAAAAATATACAAAGGGGATGATTTGGAAACACCGGTAGAATACTTGCAGAGCTTGGAAGAACTATTTCAATTATGCAGATTAACTGAAGGGGAAAAATTGGCCATAGCCACGAACCACCTATATGGCACTGCAAGGGATTGGTGGCAGTCACTATTTGAAAAGCCACAAACCTATGGGGATTATCGCCATTTAATTCTAGACAGTTTTTGGGGAGAGGATAGGCAGGATAATGTGAGATATAAGATCTCACAAGAAAAGTATAGCAGTCAAAAAGGGAGTTACGCTCACTTTTTCCGCCGCCAAGCTGTAAAACTAAAAATGTTGACTGCATATCCCCTGTCTGAGTCCCAAATCATAAGGATTATTAGACATAATATGCCCCGTCAAATAGAGCAGATTGTAATTGCTGCTAACCACCCAACCATGGAAGAGGTCACTAAGCTGTTAGAAGCATTAGAAATGAGCGAGAGAAGCTTGGAGAATAGGGCAAAAATAAATAGGGATATATATTCACACTCTAGCAATGTTGGCGTATCCACAATACAGTACAGATACGATGGCAGAGAATCTAGGGGTCGTACTCAGTTTAGGCCCAGCCCATATGCTGGGAGAATAACTCGTGTAGGTGGGCCAACCAATAGAACTAACAGAGGGAAGGCTAACCAACCCTCCACGAGTGGTATTCAAACTGCTCCCAAAATTATTAAACGCAACAATGGAAAAACTAGTGCATTAAACTAGAGAGGACCTCGGTGGACTGTTCCTCACTCCGGGGTTCATATAAACAATATAAGAGGGACGAGGTGATATGGCAGCTGGAGACAATTGATTTAGAGGTTGATTTTTTAGAAGAGAATCAAGTAACTCATTCTCCCCTTGTTCACAGCTGTCCAACCATTCTAGTATCAGTGGCAGGAATTTTTGTCAATGCTTTGATTGATTCGGGAAGCCAAGCTTCCATTTTATCGGAAGAAATGTATGGGAAAATTAATAACTTAGATCAAACGCTTCCCACATTGCCTATTAAAGCAATGCAAGTCACACTCGCGAATGGCAAGAAAACTAAGCTATATAACAAGCAAGTTTATCTAACTTTAAAACTAAATGAAACTGAATTCGAACATGTCTTCTTAATTATGCCCAACTTAATTCATGAAGCAATAATTGGATCAGACTTCATGAATTTAAATAACTGCTTTATTGATTACGAACGGAAAATTTTTAAATGCCAGAATGAGGCTTGTCCGTTTGTGACAAGTATAATTGGTCAGCCCAGTCAATTGATGTGTGTACAAAATGTAGCAATTAATATAAATATTAAATTGAAATTAGAAAGTTCATGTACAATAGGCAGTGAGTATTATGAACCACTGTACACATTGCTAGTTTCGTTTGGAAATATTTTCTCAAAGATACCAGGCATATTGAATGGATATGTACATCGAATCCAGTTAACCACTCAGGAACCATTTCAGCAACGCACTTATCCGATTCCACATCAATACCAGGCAGAGGTGCAGTATCAGATTAATAAAATGTTAGAATGGCAAATAATAAAGAAAAGCCCTTCCGCATTTATTAACCCTTTAGTAGTAGTGAAAAAGAAGGATGGGACCATTAGAGTATGTTTGGATGCGCGCACTCTCAACCAAGTTACTATTCCTGAACGTGATATTCCTTCCCCTGCCCATGAATTGTTTATTAAATTTCAAGGAAAGAGCATCTTTTCAACATTTGATTTAACAGCCAGCTATTGGCAAATACCACTTAATGAAAACGATCAAAAATATACGGCATTCCGTTATCAAGGCCAATCCTATGTCTTCCAAAGGATGCCTTTCGGTTTAATAAATAGTGGTGCTGGCTTGATTAGATGTTTAAACATGATTTTTTCTAAATCACTTAGGGATATTTTAATTATGTATGTAGACGATATAGTTATAGCGTCTAAAAACTTGGTTGAACATTTGCAGCATCTAGAATTGTTTTTAGCAGAATGCTCTGCAAATAATATTAAAATTAATCTAGAAAAATGTACTCTGGCCGCTACTGAAATAACTTTTCTCGGTCACTTAATCAGTGGTGAGGGGATCAAACCCCATCCCGAGAAAGTAGCAGCTATTCAAAATTTTCCTCTTCCTCGAACGCGTAAACAATTACGTTCATTTTTCGGTTTAGTCAATTATTACCATAAATTTTATAAAAATTTAGCTTTCGATACTGTACATCTCTCTGTGTTGCTTAGAAAGAATGAGAGATGGAGGTGGACCCCAGAACATGATTGTGAGTTTAACCAAATTAAAAGGGCATTTATAAAATTGATTGTACTGGCATATCCAGATTTTTCAAAAACATTTTACTTACAAACTGATAGTAGTGGCTTTGGTTTGGGAGTTGTGCTATATCAGATTAATGATTCAAATGTGCCTCAGGTTTTGTATTTTCTTAGTCGTCATTTGAGAGGAGCTGAAATTAATTACACCACGACAGAGAAAGAAGCCTTGGCTGTGGTGTGGGGTTTTCAGAAATTAAGGCAAATTTTAATAGGATCGGAGGTGGTGGTTTTGTCTGATCATCGTAGCCTAGAATTTTTAAATAAAAGTTATCTGAATAATGAAAGGCTGATCAGATGGAGTCTCTATCTCCAACAATTTAATTACAGTATTACATATTGCCAAGGCAAAGACAATATTATTGCTGATATGTTAAGCAGACATCCGGTAAAAGCAAATTATATTAACCCACAACCGGATGGTGTGATAATTAGTAGTATTGATTTACTGTTGGAAGAGTCCATTCTTAAAAATTATAAAGAGTTGGCTAATTTACAAGCGCAAGTAAATCGGTTGAGGAAAATTAGAAATATTTTAGCTAATCCTCATAATTTAAATAAAGAAAGCAAATTTACGGCTCAAATAAAAAATAATTATAAGCTAATTAATAATATTTTGGTAAAAAGGACGAATAGGCTTGATGATCAATTATGGAGGGTAGTCATTCCCCCTTGTATGGTCGAGCAATTGATACAGTACGTCCACTGTCAATATGGCCATTATGGAGAAAAGAAAATTGAGCATGTTTTGAAACAATATTTCGTTTGGGATAAAATGACTGAGACTATATATAACAGTATAAAATCATGTGAGGTGTGTTTGAAAACTAAGTTTGGTAATCGTTCCTTTGCAGGAGCTTTACAGCCAATATTATCTAATAAGCCAAATGAACTGTTAGCCATCGATTTTTACGGCCCACTTCCACCTTTCAGTCGCCAAAAATTTATATTGGTTATGTATGACGTATTCACTAAGTATGTGTCTGCATATCCTGTGCCTAAAGCTGATGCTAGAAGTGTAATTAGGTGCATGGACAGTTTCCAAATTCCCTTGGTCGGTAAACCGGAGTCTATTTTGTCTGATCACGCCACCGCCTTCATCTCCATCACTTGGAAAAGATGGATTCGAAGGAATAATGTAAAACACATTATGAGTTCCATAAGAAATCCACAATCTAACCCTTGTGAGCGGGTGATGAGGGAGTTGGGTAGGCTGTTCAGGGTATATATAGGTGAAAATCACCGACAGTGGGTTAATCAATTACCTAAAATCGTTCAATATATAAATATTACTATCAATGAATCCACAAAATTCACTCCAATCCGGTTACACTTTGCAAAACCAGAACCACTGCTTATTAAGACTCCCTTGCCTATCATTTCAGAAGATATTGTCCCAGAGGATGACCAGCAAACAGCTAGGGTCAACCTAAAGAGAATGAGCGAAAAAAGAGTTAAGTTGTCTAAAGCTAGGCCATATTCTTTTAAGGTGCACGATTATGTACTTGTAAGAACACCTCACGTCAGTAATCCTCAAAAACATATATTCAGAAAATTTCTGAACCTATATGAAGGCCCCTATCAGATTATTAAGAAGATAGGAGAAAATGCCTTCCTACTCTCAACCCCGGAGGGAATCAGAGGAACCTATAATGCACGAAGTTTAAGGCCTGTTCCACCTAAAAAGTGAACAAAATAAAACATAACTAAGAATTAGTAATTGGCAATTTTGTTGGTATATTATATGTGAAGAAAAAAAAAAGTGTAGTTTGAATTCGGAAAATTTTACCCGAAGGAGGGAGGTATGTAGCCCTTGGATTTGTCCAAGGCTCCATTTTTTTAAGTTAGCTATGAAAGAGAAGGTTCTATCCAAATTTTCCTCATAATATATGTATTTTTTTTTTCTGTGTAATAAGAAAATTTAAGCCAAGACAGAGTTTGAACCCATATTTATAAGGGATTGCATATGTTTGACTAGTGAGCAATCTAAAAATTTATTGTTAATGTGTTTATAACCAGAGGATTGTTTTATTTTAATTTATGGGTTAAATTGATATTAAAAAAATATTAGAAAAGCAGGATTTATATATTTGTTGATAGGTTAACTGAGAAGAGGAAGATGTGTGACTATTGAAAACTACATTAGGATAGTGATGATGAATAGTCATTATTTTATGCTAGGTTAGAAATAAATAATTTATGGAAGTAAATAAATAATAATATAGGTAGAATAGTTGTAATAGATAAAGATTAAGGCATTAAAAATCTAAATTTAAAGAAAAGTATATACCTGCGATGTGTGTGTATATATAATTTAATTGTAGATCTTGATGGTACAATGTAAAATTAATAATCATTTCTTACATGATGTAAAGCAATTTTAAATAAGAAATTAAAATCTTTTAAATAAGTTTAATATTAGCAGTCAAATTTAATGTCAAGTCTGAGTTTGAAACAGCTGCAATATATTGTGTTTCACTATTAAAGGGAAAAGTAAGATTATTTTAGTGTGTATTATCTTACTCAGTTAATTATCATTCCTTAAAATACACAGATCCTACTAAGGAATTTAAAGGGACCATTAATTTAGGCCATTAACGGTGAATGGTCAATTCTGGTCTGTCAAAGTGTAAAAAATTAATTGGCAATTAAATGTTAGATTGTAAAATTAATCTGTCTATTTGACTTGAAATTTATGCCTGGTTTTTCTGAAGGGGCAACAGGTTAGATTTAATTGAGAGGGGGTGGAAATGTCAATTAATTACAGAGATAAAGGACGTCTCTATAAAAGCTGTGTTAAAAGAAAAAAGAGGGGACTTGCTTGTATTTTTAAAACTTATCTGTAGCAGTTTTCCTTGATTGACTAAAAGAAAACTGTGTTATAAAATTGAAAATCATATTTATTATACTTTGTCTCTTCAGAATAATTCGACTAAATATAACAATGTATAGTGAGTAAATTTTAAGGGGGCACACACTTGGAACCTTCCAGAAGTTGACTATTCAACAGATGTAATAAAAATTTAAACCGCAGAAGTTAAAACTTGAGTTTGATATCGTTTATATATATGCAAATAGTAAAATTTAAGACTCAAAAGTTTTAATGCATATATAAGTCAATTTAAATCTACAGAATGAAAGTAAAATTGGAAAAGGACAATCAAAAACAGACTGATATTGTGAAAAAGTTAAATGAAGGCTGTTTAACTGAAACTTGCAGAAAATTACAAAGTTTAAAGGTAATCTACTTAGATATGGAAATGAGGAACTCATTCAGCAAAATGGAAACTGTATATATGAGAGAAAAGGAATCGAACTCTATCAAAAGAACTTTTTACAACAAGGACTTTATATGCTCTCATAAACCGGTCAAGAAAAAAAGGAAAAAAGGAGAAATCAGGAACCTGGAAGAACACCTGCTAAAAGACTTGTATAAGTATAATTTTTATTATTATTATTATTATGATCGCTTTTTATGTGTGTAGGACATTTAATATATATATAAAAAAAAAAAACGAATTTCTTTCTTTATAGTGTATATCACGTATAGCATTTTTTTTTTTTTTTGAAAAAGAAAAAAAAAAATTATTAATTCATGTAATCACTATTGCATTATTTTGGGGGTAGAAATTGTTTTCATATGATTTTATATATGTTTATTTAAATGCTTTCGCTATTGTGGTTATTTGGGGTAGAACTGATATGCCTTATTTAAAATGCTTTACAAACAATGTTTTTTTTTTCCCCCTCAATTTAAAAAAAAAAAAAGGGAAACAATTAAGAGATAGGGTTATTAGCATCAGAAGTTATTATCGAATGATTAGATTTATAAATGAATTGCTTGTTTATTGAGTATCATCATCATTTTTATTGTTTTTATAAAAGTGCCTGGAAATAGTTTTGAGAATTTTGTGCGCATTTCTTATTGCTTATTATTATTATTGTTATCATAGATTTAAGGCCAGAAACAAGCTGATTTATGCTTGGAAAATTTATGGGCTCATGTTCCAGTACACTAATTTGCAAGAATATTAAAGTTGTGAAAGTTTTACTTGTATAATTTGATGTTTCGACCTGTGTGTGTGTGTGGATAGACAAAGATCTCCACAAATTCAGTGAAGTTTAACTCACTGAGATATATGCTATATTCAGAAAGTATTTGAACCCAGTGGAAGAGTTTTCCCACTTAAGTATGCTCTACACCGTAAGAAGGTTTCTTGTTTTGATGGCCAGAGGTATTTGGCATACCTATGTTTTTTATATGACTAGCGATAAAAAAAATCCTAGCATATCTTAACCTTAGTGAAAAGGTTCTCTCTTATTCGGGTCACTGCCTGCCTCATATTAATATTTGATATTCCTTACGTGTGTATGAGAGGATAGCCATGATGAGCATTATTATAAGTATTGGATACCAGGTCGCAAACTCAACTTAATGTCTGAATGAATGCAGATAATGTATGTGCAATTGGTGTATTTGAATATTGTTTTTATAGATTGGATTTAGCATACGAGCCAGAAATAATTAGGTTAATAACTGTTAAGGGTTAAATAAAACGTACGAATGATTGGGCATAAGCAATGCGTATATAAATGTATTTAATAAATATTTACATGGCCAGCTGAGAACTTCGCTGGAAAGGTAGTATTGTTAAAATATTATTATGTTATAAGAACATGAACATAGAGAGTGCACTAGGATGATGTTTGATCTTAATGCCAATTTATTTGCAATAACTTAGTCTTACTATTATTAAGATATCTCTGTTGTAAAGATTAGGGCCAAAGAATATTTAATCAGGATGATCGGATAAGATCAAGAAATTTGCAAGGGAATATTACCTTTAGATTTATTAAACAAAATTATCAAATTTAATTAAAAAAAAAAATCGATTACGTATTTTCTAAAATATATTTGTAGTAAAAAGGGAAAGCATTGAAAACGGGAAGAAATTGGTATTTACTATATTTAAGGTAAAAAGAAAGTGTAGATATAATGTAATGTATATGTTTTTTTTTTTTTGTATTGATTGAATTATAGTTTGTCAAATAAAATTTGTTATTTGTTTTAAATAAAAATTTGCGTGTGTCTCCATGTTTTTGTGGGTTATTATTATCTAGATATTTCCAATCCAATCATACATCAATATCATATTAGTAATATTTGAATTATCATGTACGTAATTAATATTTAGTAAAATTATTTAAAAGGTTAATTTTAAATGCATAAAATTACCAAATAATTTAATATTGTTTAAATATAAATCGAGAATAGAGATAGTATTGAGTGATAGCGAGTGCAGAGGGTGGGCATAAAATCCTTTCCCCATCCGTTGTACTCAAACCTCTCTAGATGCATTTTATTTTATATAATGTTGTTATAATTGCGACTAGGTTTTATGATGTGTTTATAAAGATTTAATAAGCTTAAATATTCCAGCTTTAATGTAAATTGATATTAGATTGCATTAAAGACAACCGAGATCACCTTGGAGGCGATCAAGAGAGGAATGTTTATCACCAATAACCCATCGCAGCTTATTCGATTTCCACACCTAATTGTTCGAAAAACCCTGAGAAGAGATTAGAATGAGAGGAGATGAGCTAGCAAAGATGTAGAATTTAATGATAAAATAAATAATAGTGTAATAGACATATGGACGTGAAATTGATGAAGGGATGGATCAGGAAGGTGGAGATGAATATAGAACTTTATAATTAGAATAAAATTTAATTGTAGCTTTAATCATAGTGAATGGGATTATGCTGAGAATAGCCTGGAATTCTTAAAGATATTAATATTGTCAATTTTAATGCGTTCTCAGTGTTCTCTAAATTAATTATGTATTAACCCATTCATGAAATATTATTACTAAGAGTATTGTATTGAGATTTCACCTCTATATTTTATTGGAGCTGCAATTTGGCGCCCTGGCAAATAAGCTTATAAATGTTCTGTATCATCATCATCATCATCTCAGTAGGCCTCAGAAATAGTGTCAGCTGGGAATGATGAAGTATCCATCGATCCATTCTTAAAATGTTGTAATTGGCATGCAATTTATCTGCAAATGTGTAAATGCCATATAGTTTGAATATAATATAATTAATCCATAACGTGGATGTGCGATCATTTGAATAAAATTCTCATTGGTTATAATAAAGTTATAATTAGCTTAAACTATCCAATAATATATATGATATTTGGAAGCTCTCCCAATCGTTTAGTTATGTTTGAAATTCATTGGGGATGACCGATTGAGAGATTGCAAAATGCGTTTCATGTTACTTTAATAAGTTTATATAAAGTTAACAAAATAAAGAATAACTTTTTATTTGTTTGAATTGTTTTTATATAGTTACAATTGGCCTGTAACGCGGTCGCACGAAGGAGGTTATATTTAATTTTTACGTATGAAATATATTAGTCTGTGCATTATATTGGAGAAATGATTAGATTAAATCTATACTTAGAAATTGTTTAATCTATACTTAGTATACCAGAATATATAATTGATGCATTGCATATTTAATTGATACTTAAGAAGTGCATTTAAGAAGTGCATCTGTCGTTAATTTATATATTTAATAAATCTTTATTTCTCTAAATTTTTATTTAGTTAGAAATGACCTTGACCTTCTTCATCTTCATTTTTCTATTAAATTTTTCGTTAGTTAGAATATATATATATATATAATAAAGTTTGATATCTGTATTTGTTTCACAATATATGTAATATACAAATCAATATATATATATATATCAAAATACAGTACAGTTTACATAAATTATATTATTTTTAGAAGTACTTTCGACTATACATTTTGTAGTCTTTATCAACTATATAACATTGAATAATCAAAATGAGACAACCTTTAAACCTTTCAATGATTATTATTTAATTGGCCGAATGAGTTAAAAATCAAAACTTGTAATTGGCCAACTCACAACTTTAACAAAATCTATTGTTAAAATAGATCACTTTTAATAATATAAATACATTAGTTTCGTTTGTAAAAAGTATATTACTGAATTGTCAGATTATGAAACAAACGAAAGTCTTTTCAAAAATAAAATTTGATTTATAATTTAAAAAATATTCAATTGCGGTGAAATAAAAGTAACCGCTATTCAACCAACCATTGACACAATCTTTTTTTTTTTCATTTTAACGTTACGATCAATATGTAGCAATAAATAAATAATTATTGGTAATATCTTAACTATTTTTCTAAAATAATTTGATTTTTAGTATTATTTTATCAATAATAATTTGTAATTCAATTCAAATATTGTTTAAAATGTTGTAAACATTCGTTTATAATTTTCGTAATAAAAATCAAAACGAACGTAACTTTTTACTTTTTGGCAGCCATTTCCCTTTCTGACAGAAGTGGGACAGCCAATAAGATTTAAGAAAAGTTGGTGAGGAGGCAGTGCTTTGGTTTTGTTTGACATATATGGTCATTTTTTATTGATTTTTTACTTGTAAAATAAATCTGAAGAGGGCACCATCTTACAGAACTTTTGATTTTCTTTCGAATGACATATTATATGTATACGTGGGATAAAAAGTAGCTGATTTAGAGTGATGTCAAATCTTCTCGTTTTTAGACGAGTCATGCATTATAAGAGTTAAGAATACCCATCATTCAATTCAGATTTCCCACATTTTTGTTATCTTAATATTTGATGACTGGCGATTCATTAACATTGATGATTTCTTGAAATCAACATAGCCTCTTTTATTTTACGTTTATTACGACACCTTCAATTTGAATAATTTTCATGTTTTTACAATCAAATTTAAATCCATATTGACAAGATTTATTATGATCAAATATAACAAATGATGAAGGTTTATTTACATCTATTCCAGATTGTTTCTCTTTTTGAATTCTATTATATAAAAGCATATGCTCTTTTATTCTCTTTTCAAATGTACACTTAGATTCAAATTTGATTATAAAAATATGAAAATTATTCAAATTGAACATTGTCATAATAAACATAAAATAAAAGAGGCTATGGTGATTTCAAGAAATCATCAAATGTTAATGAATTGCCAGTAATCAAATGTTAAGATAACAGAATTGTGGGAAATCTGAACTGAACGATGGGTATTGTTAAAGATTGTCTCATTTTGATTATTCAATGTTATATAGTTGATAAAGACTACAAAATGTATAGTCAAAAGTACTTCTAAAAATAATATAATTTTTGTAAATTGTACTGTATTTTGATATATATATTGATATATATATATATATATTGTAACGGGCACATATGCTGTTACATTATTTTTTTATTATTAACCTTTTCACTGATGATTTTAGCTATTGGCCCTCTACTTAAACTGATTCTTTTAGTTATTGGCCCTCTACTTAAATCTGAGAACAATGTGATTGGTCTGTGTCATTTGCAATCAGTTCTTTTGTTAAAATATTAATCTAAAATACACAGAATTTTTTTAATTCAGCTTCTAAAAATTGAATAATTTTAGATTCAAATTGGTTAAATGTAACGAAAAAATAAAAATAATGTTAATAACTGTGAAAAATATAAGAAAAATGTGTAAAAAATAGGTAGCAGTAAAACAAAAGAATTATAACTCAACCAATGATTGTGCCGTTATTCAGATCAACAGCGGTCGAGTAATTCTCTTTTTATTTCCAGTTTGCTTATTTCTCTTGAAAAATTTAAAATTTTCCAAATCAAACTTTATATTTCCATAAAGTAACATCAAATCTTATTTATGAATGTAAAAAATTACGATAGATGTTATTATTTATTCAATTACGAACGTACACAGCTTCGTTGTCGTGTCTGAATCTTCATTTAGAAACACGCCTTAGGAATTTCCTGATTACGTTATGTAGCAATAATTATTTTTTGTTACGGATATTTCTCCAAATGTATTTTTCTTCTAATATTTAAAATTATCCGAGTCAAACTTTATGTTTTGATAAAGAACTATATTTTATTATTTGTGAACATAAAAAATTGCAATAAATGTAATTATTACAACAAAATCATTACGAATGTGTATAACGTGAATTGTCTTTGTTAGTGTTGCTCATTTGTCAATCTGTCATTTAGAAACACGCCTAGAAGATTTGGTAGTATCCAATCAGAGAACAAAGACAGAGGGGTGTAACAAGTAGGCTGTCAAAATTATTGATTTATTTGAAAAAGTATAACGCTATATGCGGATGTTTTTAGAACTAAAATTGAAAGCATGAATTTCCTATCAAATAAGTCTAAAATGAAGAAATTGCGACCAAAATTGACCAAGAGATGGCGCATGCAAACATTAAACGCATCACATCGCGTCTCATAAAGACAAAAATTTTTCAAAAGACGTGGCGTCTCCGTAACTCTCAGTTAAAAGGTTAAACACGAAAAAAGAAAAGTTCGCAAATAAAAACTTTTTTTTTTAAGAATTAAAAATTGAAGTTAAATATCATCTAAACTCAAATATATATATATATAAAATCGCACAGATAAAAGAAATTATTAAATGAAAACTTTATTAAAGAAAAAGTATTTTAAAACTAAATTTTCAGTAAAGATTTAAAGATAAAAATATATCTAAGTTTGTACAAAACAAATTAATTAATGTTATTGAAAAATAGAAATGATTATTTTAATTAGTCCAAGTGAATTAGCCCTTGGGCATTTAAATGTACAGTCAAATAGGAAAACAATAGAAACTAATAGCCAATGAAAGAAATCCATTGGGAAATTGGACCTCAATGGAAGAATCATCATCATCGATGATGTAATGTCCATTGGATCTGAAAGTTGCATATAAAAGAAAAAGTTTGGAAATAAATTTGTAGTTGAGTGAAGAAAATTTAAAAGATGGAGATGTGTTAAGTCAGAGAGTTGGAGGTGAAGGAATTGAAAGATGCACTCAATTCCTTCAGTGGCTATAAAAAAAAAGAAATGAAACATTGTTTTTTCTATATTGAGGATGACAGGATTATTGGGGGATTTAATGCTGGATTCCAAACAGCAAGCAATGGATAAAGAGGAACATTTTAAAAATCATAAGAACTTTATGAACATTTTCAAAACAAACTCTAAATTTTAAACCTTTCAGAAATAATTGAAAATAGTAATCCTATCTGACCAACTTAATTTATTAATAAGTAATTTTATTTGATGTATTTCTTTTGTAAAATCATTTCCATTTATTTTCTTTTTGTTCTTTAAGTTTTTATTATGATTTCTGATTTTCGTTAAACTAAATTTGGTTTATATAAATGCTAAATTTAAGTTGGGCATGAATGGCTATATAGATTTGTGAAGTTTTATTGGGGAGGGTAATCTTAGGTTATTCATTCCGTAGTTGAATTAGGTCAATGTATTGGATATATTGATGTAATTAGTAGATGTAGTACGAGATTCACTATGGGCAGAATCTCTTTATACACCACACAGCCCCTGTTTGCCTATAGAATGGGATAGTAAGATGGAAAGCGCAGTTCCTTCCTATGGAGTTTTTTTTTATTGCTCTTCTTGTCAGATAGATGTAGTATTCCTATCTGGATGAGAGTCAATTTCTTTTCTTAACCTATATTTGTGCTGTTGTATTTGTGTTACATTGAATTCATCGATATATCAGATGGATTGACGTTGGTTTAATTTCAAAATTTTGGCCTAAGGTTAAATAAAAGATAAAATATTTTCTTTTCAAATGCAATCTATGTAGTCTATACATACTCGACACTCGAAATGCATTAAATTTAAGTTGGGTATAGACACTTCCATGGATTCGTTATCAGTTAATTATGTTTTTGGTTTTCATATTTGATCAAAATATATAGACATTCGGTAAATACTGATATCTTATGGTGAGTATTTAAAATGTATTTATTCGGATGTCTTTTAAGTTATTGGTGTCAATGCAGCATCTTATGATGAATGCCATTGGGTTTCTTATAAATTTCCCTCTGCATTTCCATCAATGACTTTATATTTTGATCGTTTATGTTTATTTTGAAATGTTTTTAACCATGTAATCTATGTAAATGATCTATACTCAAAATTATAAAACAAACTTTTATAAATCCATCTGTGCGAACTTATAAAAATTAAAATGTAAATTAAAATCTAAAATAAAAGTTAAATATGTAGTTAAATGCTAAAATAAACATACTAAAATAATAATGCTAAATTTTATATATATGTGTGTAAATAAATGATTGTGTATTAATTACTGGCAGCGGCTTATTTTATTCTTTTTTAAAAAATATTTTTAAATAAGAATTACTTTATAATCTCTACTATTCTGCTGAGTTAGTGACAATGGCCTAACGGTCAGAATCAACCAAAATAAAAATAAAAATAAAAATTTATTTAACTTACGTATCTGCCTACTATATAAATTTTCTAGGTTCAAATGCCTAGTGGTGCCCTGTAGTGCAAATACATTAAGAACCTTCTTCCGCACAGTATAATTGCACTCCCAACATGGGCCAATCTTTAATAATCCACCAGTATCCTGAGAATTTTAAAAATGAATTAAAGCCAGTAAAATTTTTTCTGAAAATGAGTATATATTTTTTGTATTAACATGGAGTTATAGGTTGAATTTTGTTTTAAAAATACTGCCAGTAAAATAAATAGCACATATAGTAAACGCGAGAAAGTATAAATAATTTTAAACTATATTTTGTTAAAAAGAAAGTCAAAAGGTTGCAATTGATATGTTTTTCTTTGTTGATATATATTATGCTTTTGTGTATAGGCACGCACAGCCATGTATGTTTATGATTATAAATGTGGCACCTTATGATGAGTACCTTTGGGAATTACTTCAGTGTAACCCTATGTATGCATTTCAATCAGTCATAAATACGTTGGTGGTATTTATAATTGTGCTGCAAATATACACGTATAAACTCATTATTTCTTAAAACATACTTACCTCAATGCCCTTCTTAAATAAATAATTTATATAATTTGCTTGTTGTGCCATTGGTTAGAAATGAAATATAGAGAAAATAGAATTCTTGGAGGGAGGAAGTGCGAATGTGAGTGGTTCAATTGGAAAATGATAGTCAACATTTTTTTTTTTTTTTGTAAATAGTCTTTTTGTAAAATTCCTAACCAAATGTTTTTGTAAATGTTTTCGTTAACTATGTACCGTAATTACTAACCCTAAGTAAATTTTTTTTTGTTTATTTTTTTTAAAGCCACTTTACTGATATGTAATGGGCACATACTCCATTACATCATTTTTTTATTATTAAACACGAAAAAAGAAAAGTTCGCAAATAAAAACTTTTTTTTTTAAGAATTAAAGATTGAAGTTAAATATCATTTAAACTCAAATATATATATATATATAATCACACAGATGAAAAAAATTATTAAACGAAAACTTTATTAAAGAAAAAGTATTTTAAAACTAAATTTTCAGTAAAGATTTAAAGATAAAAATATATCTAAGTTTGTACAAAACAAATTAATTAATGTTATTGAAAAATGGAAATGATTATTTTAATAAGTCCAAGTGAACTAGCCTTTGGGCATTTAAATTTATAAGCAATGGTCAGATAGGAAAACAATAGAAACTAATAGCCAATGAAAAAAATCCATCAGGAAATCGGACCTCAATAGAAAGATCATCATCATTGATGACATAATGTCCATTGGATCTGAAAGTAACATATAAAAGAAAAAGTTTGGAAATAAATTTTTAGTTGATTGAAGAAAATTTAAAAGATGGAGATGTGTTAAGTGGGAAAATTGGAGGTGAAGGGATTGAAAGATGCACTCAATTCCTTCAGTGGCTATAAAAAAAAAAGAAATGAAACATTGTTTTTTTCTATTTTGAGGACTACAGGATCATCAGGGGATTTAATTCTGGATTTCAAATGGCAAACAATGGATAAAGAGGAACATTTTAAAAATCGTAAGAACTTTATGAAAATTTTAAAAACAAACTCTAAATTCTAAACCTTTCAGAAATAATTGCAAATAGTAATTCTATATGACCAACTTAATTTATTAATAAGTAATTTTATTTGATGTATTTCTCTTGTAAAATCATTTCCATTTATTTTCTTTTTGTTCTTTAAGTTTTTATTATGATTTCTGATTTTCATTAAACTAAATTAGGTTTATATAAATGTTAAATTTAAGTTGAGCATAAATGGCTATATAGGTTTGTGAAGTTTTATTGAGGAGGGTAATCTTAGGTTATTCATTCCGTAGTTGAATTAGGTCAATGGATTGGATATATTGGTGTAATTAGTAGATGTAGTACAAGATTCGCTATGGGCAGAATCGCTTTATATGCGCACACCCCCTGTTTTCCTATGGAATGGGATGGTAAGATGGAAAGCGCAGTCCCTTCCTATGGAGTTTTTTTATTGCTCTTGTCAGATAGATGTAGTATTCCTATCTGGACAAGAGTCAATTTCTTTTCTTAACCTATATTTGTGCTGCCGTATTTGTGTTACATTGAATACATAGATATATCAGATGGATTGACGTTGGTTTAATTGTGAAATTTTGGCCTAAGGTTAAATAAGGGATAAAATATTTTCTTTTCAAATGCAATCTATGTAGTCTATTCATACTCGACACTCTAAATGCATTAAATTTAAGTTGGGTATAGATGCTTGCATGGATTCGTTATCGGTTAATTATGTTTTTGGTTTTCATATTTGATCAAAATATATAGACATTCGGTAAATACTGATATCTTATGGTGAGTATCTAAAATGTATTTATTCGGATGTCTTTTAAGTTATTGGTGTCAATGCGGCATCTTATGATGAATACCATTGGGTTTCTTATAAATTTCCCTCTGCATTTCCATCAATGACTTTATATTTTGATCATTTATGTTTATTTTGAAATGTTTTTAACCATGTAACCTATGTAACCAATATATACTCAAAATTATAAAACAAACTTTTATAAATCCATCTGTGCGAACTTATAAAAATTAAAATGTAAATTAAAATCTAAAATGAAAGTTAAAAATGTAGTTAAATGCTAAAGTAAACATACTAAAATAATAATGCTAAATTTTATATATATGTGCGTAAATAAATGATTGGGTGTTAATTACTGGCAGTGGTTTATTTTATTCTTTTTTAAAAAATATTTTTAGATAAGAAATACTTTATAATCTCTACTACTCTGCTGAGCTAGTGACAATGGGCTAACGGTCACAATCAACCAAAATAAAAATAAAAATAATTTTGTTTTAACTTATGTATCTGCCTACTATATAAATTTTCTAGGTTCAAATGCCTAGTGGTGCCCTGTAGTGCAAATACGTTAAGACTCTTCTTCCACACAGTATAATTGAACTCCCAACATGGGCCAATCTTTAATAAACCACCAGTACCCTGAGAATTTTAAAAATTAATTAAAGCCAGTAAAATTTTTTCTGAAAATGAGTATATATTTTTTGTATTAACATGGAGTTATAGGTTGAATTTTGTTTTAAAAATACTGCCAGTAAAATAAATAGCACATATAGTAAACACGAGAAAGTATAAATAATTTTAAACTGTATTTTGTTAAAAAGAAAGTCAAAAGGTTGCAATTGATATGTTTTTTTTGTTGATATATATTATGCTATTGTGTATAGGCACAAACAGCCATGTATGTTTATGATTGTAAATGTGGTACCTTATGATGAGTACCTTTGGGAATTACTGCAGTGTAACCCTATGTATGCATTTCAATCAGTCATAAATAAATTGCTGGTATTTATAATTGTGCTGCAAATATACATGTATAAACTCATTATTTCTTAAAACATATTTACCTCAATGCAACCTTCTTAAATAAATAATTTATATAATTTGCTTTTCATGCTGTTGGTTAAAAATGAAATATAGAGAAAATAGAATTTTTGGAGGGAGGAAATGTAAATGTGAGTGTTTCAATTGGAAAATGATAGTCAACATTTTTTTTTTTAATATATATAGTCTTTTTGTAAAATTCCTAACCAAATGTTTTTGTAAATGTTTTCATTAACCATGTACCGTAATTACTACCCCTAAGTAAATTTTTTTTTTTTGTTTATTTTTTTTAAGCCAGTTTACTGATATGTAATGGGCACATACACCATTACGTTATTTTTTTATTATTAAACACGAAAAAAGAAAAGTTTGCAAATAAAAACTTTTTTTTAAGAATTAAAGATTGAAGTTAAATATCATCTAAACTCAAATATATATATATAAAATCGTACAGATGAAAAAATTATTAAACGAAAACTTTATTAAAGAAAAAGTATTTTAAAACTAAATTTTCAGTAAAGATTTAAAGATAAAAATATATCTAAGTTTGTACAAACAAATTAATTAATGTTATTGAAAAATAGAAATGATTATTTTAATTAGTCCAAGTGAACTAGCCCTTGGGCATTTAAATGTATAAGCAACGGTCAGATAGGAAAACAATAGAAACTAATAGCCAATGAAAGAAATCCATCAGGAAATCGGACCTCAAAGAAAGGATCATCATCATTGATGACATAATGTCCATTGGATCCGAAAGTTACATATAAAAAAAAAAGTTTGGAAATAATTTTTTAGTTGAGTGAAGAAAATTTAAAAGAAGACGGGAGATGTGTTAAATTGGAGAGTTGGAGGGGAATGGATTGAAAGACACACTTTCAATTCCTTCAGTAGTTATAAAAAAAAGAAAAGAAATGAAACATCATTGTTTCTATATTGAGGATCATTGGGGGATTTCATTGTTTCTAAATTGAGAATCACAGGATCATCGGGGGATTTTATTCTGGATTCCAAATGGCAAGCAATGGATAAAGAGGAACGTTTTAAAAATCATAAGAACTTTATGAAAATTTTAAAAACAAACTTTAAATTCTAAACCTTTCAGAAATAATTGCAAATAGTAATCCTATCTGACCAACTTAATTTATTAATAAGTAATTTTATTTGATGTATTTTTTTTGTAAAATCATTTCCATTTATTTATTTTTTTGTTCTTTAAGTTTTATTATGATTTCTGATTTTTGTTAAACTAAATTAGGTTTATATATATGTTAAATTTAAGTCGGGCGTGAATGGCTATATAGATTTGTGAAGTTTTATTAGGCGAGGGTAATCTTAGATTATTTGTTCCGTAGTTGAATTAGGTCAATGGATTGGATGTATTGGTGTAATTAGTAGATGTAGTACAAGATTCGGTATGGGCAGATCGCTTTATATGCCACACACACCCTGTTTGCTTATGGAATGGGATGGTAAGATAGAACTGCAGTTCCTTCCTTTGGAGTTTTTTTTATTGCTCTTCTTGTCAGATAGATGTAGTATTCCTATCTGGATGAGAGTTAATTTCTTTTCTTAACCTATATTTGTGCTACTGTATTTGTGTTACATTGAATACATCTATATATCAGATGGATTGATGTTGGTTTAATTGCGAACTTTTGGCCTAAGTTTAAATAAAGGATAAAATATTTTCTTTTCAAATGCAATCTATGTAGTCTATTCATACTTGACACTCTAAATGCATTAAATTTAAGTTGGGTATAGATGCTTGCATGGATTCATTATAGGTTAATTATGTTTTTGGTTTTCATATTTGATCAAAATATATAGACATTCGATAAATACTGATACCTTACAGTGAGTATCTAAAATGTATTTATTCAGATGTCTTTTAAGTTATTGGTGTCAATGCAGCATCTTATGATGAATGCCATTGAGTTTCTTATAAATTTCCCTCTGAATCTCCATCAATGACTTTATATTTTGATCGTTTATGTTTATTTTGAAATGTTTTTAGCCATGTAATCTATGTAAATGATCTATCTCTCAAAATTATAAAACAACTTTTTATAAATCCATCTGTGCGAACTTATAAAAATTAAAATGTAAATTAAAATCTAAAATAAAACTTAAAAATGTAGTTAAATGCTAAAGTAAACATACTAAAATAATAATGCTAAATTTTATATATATGTGCGTAAATAAATGATTGTGTGTTAATTACTGGCAGTGGCTTATTTTATTCTTTTTTAAAAAATATTTTTAGATAAGAATTACTTTATAATCTCTACTACTCTGCTGAGCTAATGACATTGGGCTAATGGTCGGAATCAACCAAAATAAAAATAAAATTAAAAAAAATTTTTTTTAACTTATGTATCTGCCTACTATATAAATTTTCTAGGTTCAAATGCCTAGTCACGCCCTGTAGTGCAGATAGGTTAAGATTCTTTTTTTGGACCGTTATAATATATATATATAATATATATATACACTGATGAAAAAATAAGTATTAAAAAAATTAAGTATGAAATATATTAATGTACTTTTCTTGTGTTGAAATTGTTATACTACATTATTGCAAACAATATCATATCTTACATTTAATATATTATAAATATGTGTATAATATAAATGTGTGTGTATAGGATTTATCTTTGAAATTAACTATAAAAGATAATCAAAATGTAGAAAAAATATTATGATGTATATAAATATATGGAAAAAATGATTCATATAATAAAACTAGATTTGGAAAAAAAAAACTTGTGGAATATTTATGTATTAAATAAAAGATTTATTGCATGTGAAATCTAGTATCATGCTGAAGATTTAATGTAAACATGTTATTATAAATAACAGTTACTTTTAAAAAATACTACTAATATTATATTTTAAAGATAATAATAATAGGTATAAAAAATTAATATTTTTTTAGCTATTACAATTTATATAATCACAAAATACTTATATTATTAAAGATAGAAAATAGTAGACAGTAGTGAATTTTGTATTAAAGATAATTTTTAAACCTTGCAATAAAAGTAGTTTGTTAACTATAAAGTTATATCTATAATTCTACTATTTTTAAAATAATTTAAAACCATATTCATAAAATAATTGTAAAATTTGTTAAATAATACTATATTTTTATTTAATATAAATATGGTTTTATAAAATCAAAAAAACTATTGGAAATTTTTGCAAATAAAATAAACAACAATAATTAATAAAAAGTATATAACTTTTTTAGATTTTTACAGGCTTTTGATTTCATTCAGTAATGAAAAAAATAGAGAAGAAACTGAAGAACAAATTATAAAGCAGATTCGTGACGATGAAATAGAAAAGCAAACCATGGAATATGCAGAAACAAAAATATATATCAAAATAGATAGGAAAAAAAATGTTATCATTCATAAACCAAAAATCAAAAAAATAACTAGATGTGTGAAATGAAATTTGAAACATGCATCAATGTTTGATTCAAAATTAAAAGAAATAGGTCACAAATTTCAACTAACTTTAAAACAGAAATTTTAAAATGTAGAAATTATGGAGAAGAAATAAAACAAATAGTAAAGGGATAGTGATGCTGATAAGATGTAAAATTTGAAAAACATATGTCAATGAGTTCTAAAACATGTAACTAATTGAAAAATTGCACAAGAAGACTTTAAATGGAATGTAAGTCAACAGTGGAAAATATTACAAAAGAATTTTCAAGTTAAAAGAAAAAGAACAGAATTGCTGAAAAAGAATCAGAAATAAAACAAAGGTAATATATTAAAGATTCAATAAGAAATTTACAGATCCAAAATCAGATGATTCTGCCACAAAATTTAAAAGCTAAGTTAGTTGATAAATTATCAAATGTAAACAAAATGAATAAACAATTATTCACAATGATAGATAAATAGTATAAAAATTAACAAATAAAGATTGAAGAGAACATATAAAAGTTAACACTGGTGGTGGAATGGTAATAAAAAACAGAGAGAGAGAGAGAGAATTATTTCAGAAGATTTAAAAACATTACATGTAGAGAAAACTCATGAGACCTACGTAAAAATGAATAAATGGAATAGCAATAAAGTTGTTTTATTTTGTGACCATAAAAAAAGACTCAATATTCCTTAGAACATCTTAATAGGCTAAAAAAATGTTTACTTTCCACAGAGAAAAAAAGAGAAGAAGTTGTGGTAACCAACAACAATAAATATAAAGTTTTTAAAAATCGATGTGTCTTTTTGTTTGTCAAGCCTAAAATATACAACAAGTTTATGTTACCTCACCTTAAAAAATTTTAAAATAAAGGACATCAAAAAAAGACAAAAGAAAAATATAACTTGAATTAAGAAGTCATATAACTGTATTTCTACATGTACATTTTAAGATTAAAGAATTCTAATGTCAAAGTGAGATTATAGGCACAGACTAACATGGCTAACTTAAACATGTTCTGCAATACAGGTACTCAAGTCATGTTTAATTTCTAAAATCCAAAGTCATTTCAAGAAAATTTTAAACCCATAGATTGGGGAAGCACTTATGATAATTGTCAGATTATTGTAATTTCGATAAATATAAAAGAAAATTTGAAACAGCATATTCTATCTGATAAGCTGAGCCTAATGTACAATCAAAAATTAAACCATTTCAGAATATTAATGTATGCTAACATTTAGAGACTGCAAATAATATTACAAAATAACTAACATCTAAAAATAAAAAGTTAAATTTTATTTAATTAAAACAGTGGAAACAGTGTAACTATTATAACAATTAAGTATTATGACATTATAATACAGAATAAATATAAATGTTACATATATCTATGATTGTATACATATTTACACATATATTGCATTAAAATAAATTAATTTAAAATAATTTTCGTTTATCTGGAATTTATTATTAATATAACTTCCACATTTAAATTAAAATCAGATATTGTTAGAAACTAGTCTTATGATATTTAAATAGGCCACTCTTTAACTAAAAATCAGAAAGTAAAACAATTAATAATGATAATTCACCAATTCAAGAGGAAAAATATACAGTAAGTTCTTGGATGGTCTGCAGTATCTGTTAAATTAAAAAGTGATTTTCATAACATATTTTGAAAATAATAAGCAACAATGTATATTTTATTATGTCGTGAAAAATGAAATAATTTTTAACAGGGTATCTTGACCTTTTCCACAAATCAAACTTCTTTAAATTTCAAAAGTAAACGTATTTTTAAAGATTCTGCTCTAAAAAACTATAAACAAATGTTTTACAATAAAATTGTGTTATTAAACCAATAAAACATCACATGCTTATAATTTCTTATATTTACATAAATAATTAAAACAATAGCAACTTTCCATACAGTAGTTTCACTTATTGCATCAATTGATATTTATGGCTTGCAATAGGTGGCATTGGTGTATGAAGAAAGTTATTTTAAAAATTGTATTATCCATACTCTAATAAATAGCATCCTAAACTTTTTTAAAAAATATCACTTCTGTATGCCAATATTATGCTTCTTGGCAGAAAAGACACGGTGATGTGCCTTTCAAGTAAAGTATGACAATAGTCGAATATGAATTAATAATTTTTATAGAGTCATAAAAACAT
Organism: Epiperipatus broadwayi; assembly: GCA_028023455.1. Lineage (NCBI taxonomy): Eukaryota > Metazoa > Onychophora > Udeonychophora > Euonychophora > Peripatidae > Epiperipatus > Epiperipatus broadwayi. The sequence goes on from JAQFVV010006429.1 coordinate 1,099,830, forward strand.
TTCGAAATTATATTTATTATAAACCTATTTTAAAACAAATGCCATTTAACTTTTTTAATTAATAAGGAAGTTTAAATATGTTCTAATGAAGAATAAGTTCATAATATCTTTTGAATCAGTTGTTAAGTTACTTCTAGCCAAATCGTTTCAAAGGTTTCCTCAAAATATAATCTATCAGTAACAAAGATTGTAATGTTTTATTTTCAAATTTTTGCTCCCTGTCAAGCGTTGGTGGCCGAATGGTTAGCATAGCCGCCTTACAAGCAGTTGTCCCAGGGTTCGTTTCCCGAACCGACGCTTTGACACATTAAAAAATGAAAACTTAAAAAAAAATTATTGCTTCCTCTTGAAATATTTGTTTTGTAAAAAAAAAAAAAAAACAATTGTCACTGAATTCCCTAATATGTAATTTAAAAATTTGTCTTCAAAAAAAAAAGTAAAGGATTTCCAAAATATTATTTTCTATGATAACTAATGGAATTATGGTTTTATCATTATGTTATTTATTTAATAGTGGCTACTTCCTCTATATTTATAAATAATTTAAATAAAAATATCTTGGTAATGTAATCATAATGCTAGAAGTAAGCATTAATAATTTAAAATTTCTGAAATGTATTTGAAATTGCAATGTAAAAAAAGAAAGTAAAAATTCAATTTACTATTTTCCATTCTCTAAGAACGGATGAAAACATTTTCATAAATTCTGCTACTGATATCTAAAGATTTATTAAGTGCATTCAATGTATTTCAAAATCAAAATGTTGTCAATAGCAATAATATAATTATTTTATTGGGTTTTAATAAATAAAGAGTTTCCTAAAGATTGGAAGAAAAGTAATAATTGAAGTAAGGATATCCACATGTATAATATTTTCAATGCTGAATATTGTGTTGTCTTTATAATCAAAGTTTATAATTTAAGTTGTTACATCATTTTTTATATATGTTAATGCAAAGACGTTTGTGGGAGCAAATAAATAATTTTTCATGCATGTAATTTTTATACACAAGATAGTTGAATACTAGAAAATAATATATACATATGTATTTTATCTCAAACATATATTCATAAAAAATAAATATTTCTAAGGTTATTAAATGCTGACTAGAAGATAACTTGGAGTTTATACAACATATTAGAGATATATAAAAATTTGTGGATGCTGGAGATATTGATGATAACATCTTATGCTCTTCAAATGGATGTTGTGGCCTATAATTCAATCTTTTTCAAAAAAATAAAAGAATAATTAAGCATATAAGTTTATACATCCTATATCATTTATAACATATAAATAGGACCATTTTGTCAGAAGAAAGTATTTTAAAAAAATAAAAAGAAAGATTATAAAATCATGACTACTGCAAGTATATGCAATTTTGATCAAATAAAGTTTAATACAAATTGATTTTAAGAATACATTATCTTGATCAAAACATTATGTTGCTAAATAAAACTAGACTTTAAGGATTTAATATATTATGCTCTAACCAAGACTCTGTCATCACATGACCCTGTTTGATGGTGCCTCATCATTATTCTGATAGTTTTGTAAATATGTTCATAAAGAAAAATATAGATTTACTAAAAGAATCTCAACCAGATCTATGCTTTATTTCTAATAGTCTACAGTATGCTATTAAATATCAGAATATTTTTTGTTACATTACCTTGCATTGTGTGAACTTAGATACAATTAAAAGATAAACCTAATATATCTCTCTCATAAATCTTGTGGATCAAATACTACATTATGGGAACATTGTATATTTGATTAACCAATATAAAATGACAATTATTTGTATACAAATTAGGTCTATATAGATTTAAGTATTTGAAATGATAAGAATGCATGGTCATTATTAGCTTTTATAGGTACATATAAAATGTAATATAGTCCATTGGGTTAGACAGAAATGTTAGACTTTATATAATCCAGGAAATATACAATACATTGAATATAATGCTAAGCAATACAGCAATGGTAAAAGAGAATTAATTATGGAAATCATTATTAAAACCACTAATGCAGCTTAAATAAAATTGTACAATTCAAGTTAAATTATAACAAAAGGATAAAGCAAATAAGAGCAGATCATTAGTATCTAAATGCAAACAAATACTTAATTGATATGTATTATTAATATATTAGTAGTTTTCTCATAAGATTTTATTAATCAAAAAGAAATAAGAAAGATCACATAGACATGAATTAAAATCTCACATTATTGATTTAGAGGATGATATCAAAAATAAGTTCAATATTATACATGTGTAGAAATAATAATACCTACTGAGTCCAGAGTTGGGTGAATCAAAAGAATTTCCTATGCAAACAAAGGCTACAATTTTAATTCTAGTTTATAATTGATGTTTTTGATAATAATGGAGATCATTAAGAAATTAACAAATGAGTACGAAGTGCTTAAGTAGTTTTGCAATTTGGCCTATTTTATTGTGTTTCTGAACTTTACTTAGTGACATGTTTGAACTAAATTTACTCAAGTGTTATTCAAAGATAACCTATTCAGTTATCTAATCACTAGGAAATCAATGTTCACCTACTAAAGAGAAAAACAAAATCAGTTAAAGATATCTTAGTACTTCTTGTTCTTCTCATAGAAAATGGCTATCCAGATTAGAAAAAATATATAAATAATAAAGCAAAAGTTAGGTAGAAATTTCTTTGTCTAGAAATGGTTATGAAAATAATGTGTATTATTTAATAAATTTTCTGAATATATAATTACAGAATAAAAATCTCTTTAACAATACATACCAAGAATCTGTGATACCTTTTATAAATATGTTTAACAAAAATCATTGTATTTGTAAATTATTGAACAATTTATCTAATGAAATAAAAAAAAAATCTCCAATATTATAGGAAAATAAATAAAATTTAAAAGCTTGTTAAATTTTTAATATAATTTGTATCAGTCCTGTGTATAATAATTGGTAAAACAATAAGCAAAATTTATAATCATAATAATATTCCTTATAGTTGTTTTTATTTTTTTATTTTGGAACATATTTAAAAATAATAATTAAATGTTATATTTGAATTTAAAAATATATAAATTGTACATCAAACAATTTCTGTAAGTAAAAATAAGTAGTAGTTATTAAAAGTACATTTAATATATTTAATGGTAAAATATAATGTTAACATAGTAGCAATTTTCTCCATAAAATATTGTCACATTGAGAAAGTCATAGAACTCCAATGATGCTAGAAGATTAGTGCATCAAAATCTCTATCTAATATCCAGACTGGTTCCTAACTTGTGGATTTCATCAGTGAAAATCATTAAATTTGAGAGCATTGTATCTAGATTGTTAGATCTAATTTATCCCTATAGCAGCCAAACTTATTTTTTTAGTTAACTATTAAGCTATAATCTCAAACTAAAACACAATAATGTTTTCAATCCAAGTTAACACATTTGGATAGTCATATAGATCTGAACCCAGTTCAGTATCTACATATTTTGGTGTCTTTGGTTTTTTTATAAACCATTCATTCTTTGTCTATGATTGATAATAAGTCACTATAACATCATATGACCTTCATTTCTCATACTTACACAATCTATTAATATAAAAGCAATTCTCTCCATACATTATTGCCACCTCTATGTATTGTATGGAGAAAGTTGATAATATGCTAGTAGATTATGTAAGCATAAGAAAAGATGGTCATATGATGTTAGGATGATTTGAAAATAGTATTCTTATATTCAATGTTGTTATTACTTTATCATTCTTTAATTCTATAACATTGTATCAAATCACATTGATTCACATTTTAATAAATAAACATAGTTATTGTAACATAGCTTTGTTCACTCTCTGTTTCAGGTTAAAAGATCATAATATTATTTTCATAAGCAAATCTAAAGAGAAATTTTACTTATTTGAAAATGTTACAAAATATAATTTCTATGCTTTAATAATGATTTTATTTAACACAAAAACACATGATTGAATATCAAAATATTAAAATCTTACCAAATAGATATCACAGTTTATTACTGCTTTAATGTATACTTATCATTTGCATCTTCAAAACGTATAAATTAAAGCTATGCAATATAAAACAAATAATTTTTACAATCAATTATATTTGCAGTTCTACAAGAAGTTGCGAATTTATAATTTACTGTATCATCTTTCTCAACAAACAAACCATTCCATTTACAAATAATATAGTGATTCATAATCAATAAATTAATATCTTATTTTAATAATAAATATATATGAACATCTTATGTATATCATTTAGGCTTTCTTTTCTTACTTCTATATATATATAAACAAAAAAATAAAGACTTATAAATCCAATAAATATATATAAACAAAAAAATAAAGACTTATAAATCCAATAAATAATATAATATATATATATATATTTACCAAAATAATTAAAATTCATCTATATAGATATTTAAATTATAATCAATCATGCATTTAGAGAAATAAAGAGATGCCATTATGATTTGGATTTGTACTTTTTGAAAAGGCCTTTCACATTTTCAATTATTATTAATAGTAATATTTAGCGATTAAGCCAATGCACGTGCGCCTTAAAGAGATTATATAAATGAATACTCAATTATTCCAAACACGAGATATAGTACATTAGGAAGAATGGAATGAATCCACCCACTTTTTCCAACCCAAACGTTTATGTATGGGCAAATCTTAAGTGTGTGGAAATAAGAGTGTGAGATTCATTTATATAATCTCTTTAAGGCGCATGTACATTGGCTTAATCGCTAAATATTACTATTACATAAAAAACATAGCGCTGTATAAAATAATATCTATTTATTATTAATGTTTTGGATCAATAAAATATTGGCACAGAATATTCTGCAAACATCCCCATGACGATTAAAACTTTGGTTCATCAAAATATTAATCCAAAAGTTGTCAGATCCTGAAGAAAATGCAACAGAAATTTTTAAATTACATGGTAATATTAAGAAATTTAATATCAAAAATACTGAACGATAGAGTGGTTGTATAACTAAAACTTTTTATAGCAGTTTTACAAGAAGCATTTTATGGATTGAAATGATAATCTAAGGAAATAAAAGTAAATAGAGATCACTTAAGTCATCTAGAATTTGAAGATGATGATACTTTGCCAAGTAGTACTTTAGATATTCATCAAATGCTATAAGAATTATCAGTTAGCAGTAAGAATGAAGGAATAGAGATATATGCTAAAACTTCTTAAGTTTTAAGTGGATTTAATCAGAAAAATTAAGTAAAAAAAATCACTTGTTACAAAAAATAACAATTACATATACTTAGTTCAGATTAGTAATACAGATGAAAACATAATTGTATAATTAATTATAATATTAAATTTGAATTAAAGGTTTTAGATGAAAATAACTTAGTATTAAAAATATATATGCCTACATGTTTGAAAAGCAAGGTTTTTAAAATGTGTTTAACATTTTTTTATTTATGGATCTGACAATTCAACACTCAGCAAAAGATTAATACAAATTTTATAACATTCAAACAAATATGAAGAGATTAAAAAGTGAAAAGGAAATATATGAAAAGAGAATAAATTGATAACATTGAAAGAATAGAGTAATTAAAATGGAGTTAGGAATAAAATATTGGTACAACAGATAATGAAGGATATTTGAAGTCTTAAGTTGAATTCTAAGAGATTGTAAAAGACTAGAAAGAAACAACATGTCAAATAAGTTGATGAAATATGAAAATTAACAGTTGTGATGTGAAAAAGAGTGATTGTTACTCAGAGAAACTAGATAAAACTTGGAGATAGTTTTATTTTTCAAACAATCAATAATGGTTGAAAATAATGATGATTCATTGCATCCATTTGCTAACCCCATTATCTGTTTGAATCCATTCTGGTAAAAATGAAAATATAAAACTTTCTAAACTAAATTTCAAGTTGGCTTAAGAACTCTCATTAAATTATCTTCCCCATGTTTAACCTATTTAACTTCCAATTAAAGTCATAACAGAGATAATCAACTATTTTAATTTTAAAATGTATCGAATAACAACAATAAAAAAGAGTAATCACTAAAACTCTGATCATAGATAATTAGATAACTTGATGTGTAATGTCATTTTTTATCCAAGGTGTAAATATATTATGCCTAAAATCCATATAGAGTTCTTTATAATTTCTTTATGATTTTTTATAAGGTGCTTGTTATAAAAAGTAAGAAAAATTTTAAAAGTTTTCTATAAGCTATATGTACTAAAACCAATTTAATCCTAGAAATCTACTTATATATAAAATATAAAGTATAGGGGGTTTGAACTCAGATTTTCAAGCACCCTTCAACTATCCACAACTATCTCATACAACTGATACACATAACCACACACATGTAAAAATGATAAATAATCACCAATATATATTTCATGCTAAACCAGCAATTATCAGTTGGTCCAGATTATCATCTCCCACATATATAAATAATCAGTGCCCAGCTTATATTAAGATAGAAAATCTTTATACTTTAATGGACATGCTTCAATCTATTCCAACCTCCAACTTTTCAGCCATCCATATCATTGAAAATATGATGATGAAAACCCAAACTTCATGCTGATGCCAATATTATTGCCATGTCCATGGGCAGGATACAAACTTGATGTGTAAATGTTTGAAAACCTGGGAGCTTAATTGTAAGTATAGAAGATTTGAACTCAGTTTATCTACACTAGCTCATACATGGGCATGGCAATAATATTGGCATAAGCCTGGGATTTGGGTTTTCATCATCAGATTTTTCAATAGTATGGATGACTGAAAAGTTGGAGGTTGGAGTAAATTGAAGCCTGTCCATTAAAGTATGAAGATTTTCTATCTTAATATAATCTGAGCACTGATTATATATATATATTATAATGATCGAAATGTAAGTGAAGATCGAATCTAACTGCAAAAACAATATCCGCTCTACAAGGCGCCATCTAGGCATTTAAACCTAGAAAAAATTATAAAGTAGGCAGATACGCGCTGTTAAGATTCCACTTTATTTAAATATTCCGATCATTAGCCCAAGTCACTAGCTCAGTAGAGACGCAGAGATAAAAATCTATATCTTAATTTATATCTTAAATATCAATAAATAAAAGCCACTGCCAGAAATTAACACATAAAAATATTTATTTACGCACATATAAAATAACATTTAAATTTTGAGGAATAAATTCAACATTTTAGATGTTTCTATTAATCTTTTAATTTTACATTTAACTAAGTTTCAATGAGTTTAATATTTTATTTAGATAGTCAAGTATGAATAGACTACATAGATCTGCATTTGAAAAGAAAATATTCTTCCCTGATTTAACCTTAGGCCACAAATTTCGCAACCAAACTGGCACCCATCCATCTGATACATTCATGTATTCAATGTAGCATGATACGACAACACAAAATACTATACTGTCAGGAAAGTACATCTGAACAGTAAGTAGAATTAGAGAAGACATTGACTCTCCACCAACAGGAATGTCACATCTGTTGGCAAGTAGAACAATAAACAAAAAACTCCATAGGAATGGACTGCGGTCTTCTGCCGACTTACCAACCTATCCATAGGCAAACAGAAGGTGTGTGGCATATATATGCAATCCTGCCTGAAGCGGATCTCATACTACATCTACTAATTACACAAATATATCCAATCCATTGAGCCAATTCAACTACGAAACGAATAACCTAAGATTACCCTCCCTTAATATAACTTTACAAAACTATATAGCCATTCACACCCGACTTAAATTTAACATTTAGATACATTCGCACAAATGAATTTTATAAAATTTGTTTTAAAATGTTGAGTATAGATCAGCTGCACAGATTCCATGGTCAAAAACATCCCAAATTAAACACAACCGATCAAAATACAAAGTCATCGATAAGCGTCACTTGCATAGGGAATATACAAATCCCATTAGCATTCATCGTAAGATGCTTGCAGTGATATTGTTGACATATATTCTAATCGAATGTGAAAACCACAACATTATCAACCGCTAACGAATCTATGCAACATCTATACCCAACCTTAAATTTCATCATTTAAAATTTAAACAACAAATAATTTATACAATAAGAGAAAAAAAAATGGAAATGATTTTTATCAATCGGAAAACATATAAAATTAAACATTATTAATTTGATTTAAAAACTTACAAAAGTCAGATAAGAGTCCATTTTTAACATTTAAGTTGGCTTGTTTATCAATTTATAAAACTTGACGAAAGTTCTTAATTGATTTTAATAACTGTTCATTTCATATAGCTTATGGTAGAAGAGTCCAGGTTCCTGTTTTTAATTCCCGCGACGCCTCCATTGGAAGATAATGTTCTGGAGATGGCAATCGCTGGTTCAAGGTATCACAGTCTTTTCCTTTTTCTTTTTTTTAAATAGAGTGTGGTATGTGCGTCCTACCACAACTCTCAAACACACAACGCTGGAACTCCAGAAAAAACTGTATTTCCCTTTTTATATTATCTACACGGATTCAATTAACAAAACGTCACTAATCCATCACTTTTGTTAGGGTCCGAGCCAAGGCTTAGTGCTTCCATTGGTCAAGCTAATTTCTCTTTTCTTCTTATCTATCTTTCATCAGATCATTTTAATTATACAAGAGCCCAAGGCTAGCTTGCTTTTCCAACAATTTATGAACAATCATTTCCATTTACAGATTACAAGAATTAATTAATACCTGTTTTTATTTTTAAATCTTGTACTTTTTTTTTTATATAAAAAAAGTACGTTCAAATACTTATTTATTTGTTTTTTAAAAAAAAATATTTTTAAAGTTTGACATCTGTGCAAATGTATATATGTTTAACAAACATTTTAATTTTAGCGTTTAGTCTTTTACTTTTATTTGCGAACTTTTAAGTTTTTATTTTAAATTAATGTAACGACATATTTATATATCGTTACATATCAGTAAACTTCCTCAAAAAACAAAAACATTAAAAAAAAAAAGAATTTACTTAGTGTTAGTAATTACGTTACACAAATTTGTTATATATGAAATTTCAAAAGGACAAAACTTTTTTTTTTAAAAGACAAAACAGTAATTACAAATATAATGATAAAAAAAAAGTTGACTGATGATTCCTTACTACCAGCTAAATTTCTGCCCCCCTCCCTTCCAAGTTTCTTTTCTTCAACTTTTAAATATTATTTAGGCAAGTTAAACGATTAAATTTTAAACCAGTCTTTTTTTTTTTTTTTTTTAAATTATGATTTATATTTATTAATTACGTTTTATTTATTACTTTTTATTCCTCGTATTTCTCTTTACATATGCGCAATTTTTCTTACTGGCAGTACCTTTAAGACAAAATTTCAAACTGTAACTCCACGTCAATACAACAAATATATTTATACTAATTTCAGGAAAAATATTACGAGCATGATTCACTTTTAAAATTTTCAGGGCACTCGTGATTTATTAAGGATAGGAAATTTCATCATCATCAATTCCCCTTCTCAGGGTCAATCTCTGAGATAAGGCCACACTTGGGATGCCAATTATAACGATCGAAATGTAAGTGAAGATCGAATCTAACCGCAAAAACAATATCTGCTCTACAAGGCGCCATCTAGGCATTTAAACCTAGAAAAATTTATAAAGTAGGCAGATACGCGCTGTTAAGATTCCACTTTATTTAAATATTCCGATCGTTAGCCCAAGTCACTAGCTCAGCGGAGACGCAGAGATAAAAATCTATATCTTAATTTATATCTTAAATATCAATAAATAAAAGCCACTGCCAGAAATTAACACCTAAAAATATTTATTTACGCACATATAAAATAACATTTAAATTTTGAGGAATAAATTCAACATTTTAGATTTTTCTATTAATCTTTTAATTTTACATTTAACTAAGTTTCAATGAGTTTAATATTTTATTTAGATAGTCAAGTATGAATAGACTACATAGATCTGCATTTGAAAAGAAAATATTCTTCCCTGATTTAACCTTAGGCCACAAATTTCGCAACCAAACTGGCGCCCATCCATCTGATACATTCATGTATTCAATGTAGCATGATACGACAACACAAAATACTATACTGTCAGGAAAGTACATCTGAACAGTAAGTAGAATTAGAGAAGACATTGACTCTCCACCAACAGGAATGTCACATCTGTTGGCAAGTAGAACAATAAACAAAAACTCCATAGGAATGGACTGCGGTCTTCTGCCGACTTACCAACCCATCCATAGGCAAACAGAAGGTGTGTGGCATATATATGCAATCCTGCCCAAAGCGGATCTCATACTACATCTACTAATTACACAAATATATCCAATCCATTGAGCCAATTCAACTACGAAACGAATAACCTAAGATTACCCTCCCTTAATATAACTTTACAAAACTATATAGCCACTCACGCCCGACTTAAATTTAACATTTAGATACATTCGCACAAATGAATTTTATAAAATTTGTTTTAAAATGTTGAGTATAGATCAGCTGCACAGATTCCACGATCAAAAACATCCCAAATTAAACACAACCGATCAAAATACAAAGTCATCGATAAGCGTCACTTGCATAGGGAATATACAAATCCCATTAGCATTCATCGTAAGATGCTTGCAGTGATATCGCTGACATATATTCTAATTGAATGTGAAAACCACAACATTATCAACCGCTAACAAATCTATGCAACGTCTATACCCAACCTTAAATTTCATCATTTAAAATTTAAACAACAAATAATTTATACAATAAGAGAAAAAAAAATGGAAATGATTTTTATCAATCGGAAAACATATAAAATTAAACATTATTAATTTGATTTAAAAACTTACAAAAGTCAGATAAGAGTCTGTTTTTAACATTTAAGTTGGCTTGTTTATCAATTTATAAAACTTGACAAAAGTTCTTAATTGATTTTAATAACTGTTCATTTCATATAGCTTATGGTAGAAGAGTCCAGGTTCCTGTTTTTAATTCCCGCGATGCCTCCATTGAAAGATAATGTTCTGGAGATGGCAATCGCTGGTTCAAGGTATCACAGTCTTTTCCTTTTTCTTTTTGTTAAATAGAGAGTGTGGTATGTGCGTCCTACCACAACTCTCAAACACACAACACTGGAACTCCAGAAAAAACTGTATTTCCCTTTTTATATTTTCCACACGGATTCAATTAACAAAACGTCACTAATCCATCACTTTCGTTAGGGTCCGAGCCAAGGCTTAGTGCTTCCATTGGTCAAGCTAATTTCTCTTTTCTTCTTATCTATCTTTCATCAGATCATTTTAATTATACAAGAGCCCAAGGCTAGCTTGCTTTTCCAACAATTTATAAACAATCATTTCCATTTACAGATTACAAGAATTAATTAATACCTGTTTTTATTTTTAAATCTTGTACTTTTTTTTTTTATAAAAAAAGTACGTTCAAATACTTATTTATTTGTTTTTTAAAAAAAAATATTTTTAAAGTTTGGCATCTGTGCGAATGTATATACGTTTAACAAACATTTTAATTTTAGCATTTAGTTTTTTACTTTTATTTGCGAACTTTTAAGTTTTTATTTTAAATTAATGTAACGACATATTTAGATATCGTTACAATATATATATATATATGTGTGTGTGTGTGTGTGTGATGAAAATCTGGACCAACTGATGAGTGCTGGTTTAGCATGAAACATGTATATTGATAATTATTTATCTTTTTTACATGTGTGTGGTCATGTGTATCAGTTATAGGAGATAGTGTGGATAGTTTAAGCATGCTTGAAAATCTGAGTTCAAATTCCCTCTATTTACAATTATGCTCCTAGGTGTGTGTATACACAGTTTGAATGATTATAACTTCAGTTTTAATTCACATATAATTCATATTTAAATTGCAAAAGAGTTTACATAAAATGTATAAATTTTCTTCCTACCATAGATGTTCAAAATTATTACCATTCTGGTCAATATACTGCTGATAACATGGGGTTATTGATTCCCAAAGTTTAACAAATATTTTATTTGGTGTTGCAGTGCATTCTTGATTAATTGTAGATTTTAATTCTTCCAGTGTCATTGGTTTTCTGGTATAGACTTTATGGTATTCCCACAAGAAAAAGCACATTGTATCATATCTGAGGAGGGCAGGGTATTCTATGCAATCTCTTTGTTTAATCCATCTGTTTGAAAGGTTCACATCAAGATATGCACTTGCATCAGATGATAGTGTAGAGGTGTTCTGTCCTGTTGAAAATAAAATTTGCCATTTTCCCTAAAGTACTCCCAAATGCACGATAAAACAGATTCTTGCAGTAAATTCAAGTAATTGGCACCAGTCACTGCATTGTCAAAAGGAATGGTCCAATTAAGCCTTTGCTTGTAATGCTGCACCACACTGAAACTCCTGGTAAATTTACATGGTGTTCCTGTGTAACATGTGGATTTAGAGTTGTGCAGTAAGTGTCATTGTGTTGATTAATTGTGCCATTTAATTTGAATGTAGCTTCATCACTCCAAACAATCTTACCAGAAAACTACACATCCTGTTCACATTTTTTCAAGTACCATTCACAAAATTGTTTTCTTTAGTCTGGATCATTTTCATTGATAGAATGTACCATTGTTGGAATATAACCTTTTCATTTACAACATCAAAAAATGCAATGGGCACTTGATTTTCTGATGTCAATCTCACAACTTGATTGTCTTACAGATTTTTTGGATGTTTTGTAATAACTTTCCAATACTCTTTTTTTGGCTGGTGAAGCTTGTTGATGTTCTTGGTCTTTGGAAACATTGTCTATGAACACCCTGAACTGTTCCATCTGTTTTAAACTTATTTTATATCTGATTAATTGTAAGTTGCATAGGTGGATCTGCCTGAAACTCCCTGTGATATTGTCTTTGTACTTCTACATTTTCATACTTCCAATAGCATTTTAAAATAAATTTTGTTTTTTTCAAAAGTTAATCTTGGTCCACTCATTATTTCTGATTAATTATACTTTGAAAAAAAAGAAACATTAAACAGTGTATACATTTTTGGGGAAATCCTGTATATATTTTAGATCTAGTATCTCAATATTATAGTGCCTCATTGAAAAGAACCAACAGATTGAAATTGATTTGGGGATAGGGATAATTCTAGATAGACATTTTTAAATGCTTTTTCTTGTGGTACTTATCATAAAAAGCTTGTTAGAGCTATTAGCACACTTACTATATTACATATCTGTATACAAGCTTAAAAAAGTCATGTGATATATATATAACTTGATTATATATATATATGATTAAAAGCCAGTTTAACACTTAGACAATCCCAATATCAATAATAATCAACAATTTTACATTGTTGTCAAGACAACCTCCTTTTAATATATATATATATTGAGCCGGATTGATTTCCGATTCAATGGTTTTATTACTAAAATTAATAAAGGAAAAACAACTTCATTTTCATTAAATGTCTAATGCTAAAATTTGTATTATTTTTTAAAACACATTTATATTTAAAGTAGATCATTTAATGTTTATAAAATTGATTTTAAAATAGGTTACTTTCACTACTTTGTTTATAAAATTGATTTTAAAATAGTTTACTTTCACCGCCTGTTTTAATCAATTTGATTAAAAACAGACAAGCTTGCTAATTATATATTCCTGTCGCTTTTATTGTAATTATTTTTAAAGTTAATTCTAAAAAAAAAGTGGAGATTTAGTTTTGTATTTGTCATTTTTGTTTCAATTATCCCTGGTTGGAAGTCTTAAATTATATTGAGTGGGAAATTAATATTTGCCCTGCCTGGAATATAGAATGGACACTAATGAAAGTTTTGCGCAGGAAATGTAGCAAGGCAAGGATAGCCTGCCAATTTTTGGAGAGAGATGGATTCATTATTAGACACACACTTGGATTATTGCCTGCTAAGAGTCAGATGGTTTTGAGGAGCTGTTCGGATGTAGAATTGCCTGCTAAAAACATAAATAACTATTGACAAACTTTGTTGCTGTGCAAGATGTCAAAATCCACCGCTGTGAATTTTGCCATCATTAGAATGTCTGGCTAATTTAAACAAAGGACAGACTCACACCTACCAGCTCTTTTTCAGTCATGCCATGAACCTCTAAAATAAACACTACTTCTATCTTGCTGCTGTCAAAGGACCTGAAAGATGAACTATTATCAAAAGTGTGCACTCATCACTAAATCACTAGGACTCTGCCTTACTGTAAGCTAAACTTTTTCCTATTCTAGCCAGGGTAAATAAATTGTGTTTAATTAAATCTCCGCTCAATCTAATGATAAATATGTTTTAAAATGGTATTAATTGTTTTTTTTAATTATTTATTATCTGTATGTACTCTTTTCTAGTATTTAAAGTGTGTCTTGGAATCTTAGTTTTAAGATTCCAAGTTTGTTTGCAATTTTCGTTTATCAGGGGGTGCATATGGTGATTGTATTTTATATGTTTAATATATACCTGATTATTTTGTTAACTATTACAAAACACATTGGCAGTTTTCGTAATATTTATTTATTTACCTGCCCTTAGTTGTACTATAAAGAATCTTTAAACATGTTTCGTTTGCGCTGTTTGTGCAAACAACAAAATTTTTTTGCTGCCTATTTGTCAAGTTATTTCTTCGGGTTGTCTGAAAATAGTCTATTTCTTTCTGGATTATGTAAGATCATAATCAAATATCTGTTGCTGTTTTGTAGGTAAGATCAACCATGTTTACTTTGAATGTAGTATTACGCGCAGCAGTCCTGCGGCATTTTAACAACAGTAATTAGAATATTACTGCTTGGACGTCCGCACTGGTTTCGTCAATTTCTGACAAGACAGTAACTGTTTTATTATCCCTGATTCAGGAAGCTAGGGTTGTTGTTTGTTTTTGTGATTTTATAACTGGCCAGCAGGAAGACATTATCCTAACCATTTCTTATATTTTAAGTGAGAGAATTTTATTGCCAAAATGTTTAATGCCTTCGTGTTTGTCGTACTCTTGTGCACTCTCTGGTAAATATACATATGTTAACATAAGTCAATTTTATATTCATGGCTAGATGTCTTTACTATATTGTTTAACTTATAAAATTAATAAATTGTTTAAATTTATTTGGCTGATGTTTGTCTTTGTGCTTTGATTTCTCAGCTGTCTAAATAATATTTAAGATATCTTGTTCATTCCTGAGTGTTGTTCAGTGCCTTTTGATTCGCATATCCCGTCCACCCTAAAATAAATGTCTAGTTTCTATTTTCGGACTAGTGGTACCCTGGGGTCAGTATATGCGAATCTCAAAGATCTTTCTCCCATTACAATATATATATATATGTTATATAAATATAACATTCCAAATAGTGTCTTTGCTTTATTTGGTTTTGGTAATATCATTCAATTTTAAATTAAAATAATTTGTATAATTACTGGAAACATTGTTTATTAAAATGAAATCAAAGATAAAGTTATGCACTTTTAATATTTATAAATTAACATAGTGCTAAAAAGTAAAAAGAGTAATATTTCAGATACTTTATAATTCTGAGGCAAGATTTATGATAAACAATATCTCATAAGTCTTTGCTTGAAAAAAATTTACCCATATCCTCTTTAAAGAGCTATAAAAATGATATTTGTATAGTAGGGAGACATTTAAACTAATGCCTTTATTTTTTTTTACTCAAAAGTCTATATATATAAACTATTTTAGCCTTTAATTAAATTTATGAATAAATTGATTCTATTAAATTCTTAGTTTAATATTATTTTAATGTAATATTACAAGTTTAAAGTATATAAAATAATCATCTTAGACATAGCAATTTCCTTTCTTGTTAATATAATATATACTTATGGTTATGTCTCATAGTATACAGAAACATAATAGTCAGTGTGCACATATATATAAAGCTGAAAGGAAAAGTATAAATGAATACAAACATTTGTTTTCTATATTTATTTTAAAATATATGCACTAGAATAACAGTTAAGTGTTAAATAATAATTTTGAATTTAAAAAATTATTATAAATTAAACATTTAAAAAGGTCTAGTTAACATATTATTAATTCTGATTTTGAAATCTAAAACAAGCCTGTTTTCATGTTTTAATAGATAATACCAGTAATTATAAAATTCATGTATCTAGTTTATAATTAGATTAAGAATTTTTTTTAAATTAAAGCTTGTATAATATATTTTGAGAAAAATTGGTATATCTGATATTTTTAAAGAATTAAAAATACTTTGAAATAAATATTTTGTTTTAATTAGAATGAAATTTAATCAAAGAGTCATTAACTTGTTTTTAAACCAAGATAAAGAAGGTAAAAAATTACTCAATTATTGTTTTCAAATTTCATGAAATACTGTAAGTGGTGGATTTGAATCATTCATGATAGTTTTATTATTATGAAGTTATAATGGAAAGCAAAAAGTAGAGCTGCTGCTAATGTCACAATAACAGAGTTTGAATTCACATAGAAGCAATACCTGTTTTTTTTCTTTTATAGCCCATATATATGTATGTATTAGGTGGCATGCTTGAAGTCTACCAAATTATAGTGACTGATTATCAACAGTTACCAGAATAATACATTTCCTGAAGATATCAATAATCCAGTCTCTTATTTTAAAATTGACCAGCATACCAAGAGATTCCATTTGTTAACTGTAAGATTATCATGCTAAATCATATGCTGATTAATGTATATGCAGGGTAGCACAAACAGAGAATTTCTGTCAATCATATATATATATTGTGCCCTTTTCTATAGATCAATGATGGTTATAAGTGGTCAATTACTAAAAAATTTTAAAATTAATATTACATAGTATTTAAAATTATAAACTATAGTTAAGCAATAAAGGGTTAATATAAAATGTTTAATAATAAGTATTGTGATGGTGGGGATTGCATCTAGTTCTATATATTTTCTAAATTATTTTTCAAAATTTTATATAATCATTTTAAATGGTATAAGTAGCAAATTTATTAAGACAGATAAAAATAGACTAAACACCGGAAATGTCTACGTGACTGTCTGGAATATTTTATGTATAAGCACCAGTTTAGATTAATACAAATGATTAAAATATTTAAATAGTATATTATAGAGCTGGATGGAATTGTCACACATCATAATAAAAAATAAGTATTATACATTTTTATTGGTTATTGTTTCAAAATTATTTTAAAAATAGTTAAATTGTAATAGATAATAATTAATTTAAAAATAATAATAGGTTAATATTTAAGTCTATTATGTCACAATTTTAAAACTTTAGAAAATGTTTACAAACCAAAGTAGGAATTGACCAATAAAAAGATAGATTTTGGCAGACAAGAGAAATTGTGCCAATTAATTGTATAAACTAGGAGAACAAAAATGTGTTGACTCCAGAGCAGAGGTAAAATTTTAAGCTCTTTAAAATTTCTTTCTTTCTTCAATTATTAGTCAATTTTATTAGAATTTTTAATAAATATCTTTGAAAGAAACTAACTAACATTTTAAAATCTTTCGAAGAGAACCTAAGAATAAAATTTTAAAAAAAGTTCTCATAATAATGTTTCACTAACTCCACAGTTACCTGCCAGTGGATTCTATTAAAATATAATCTAAATTTTAAATAAAAAAATGGATGGATTCTTAAAACCAAGTTATAAATTTTGTAATATTTCAAAAATGTTAACGTTGTTCATTGATATAGTTTGTATAGCGTATTACTATGAAAACTGCTTTCTTGCGTGTAAAATTAATGAAAGGACATTGTGCGCAAAGTTAATGAATATAATGAAAAATAAAATAAATATTATTCGTGTAAAAATAAATGGACAAAAAGAATTTTATGAATTACTTTCTTTAAGATGACCTGAGCAATTACTCTAGAAATAGTTAAAAATTGAAAATGTTGTATATAAAATAATAATGAATAAAAGTGAAATTACCAAGGAAATTACTTGCCTGAAGAAGAAGAAGAAGAAAAAATAGTTTACAGAGAAATAAATATAAAATATTGGATCCATGGAAAAACGCAATTTGGTACTGTAATGATATAAATACTTGTAGTTCTGCTAGAAATAAAGATGCATCAACGCGCCGAGGTAATATTCGCCCGAACATTAAAAACTTTGTGGGATAACTAAATAAATGCTTTTTAATAATTTTAAATTAAACATTGAAACTAAAGATCGTCTAAACAGTTAACTATATGAACTAATTTGTTTAAAACTTTAATAATCAGAAAGGAGAACATTAGGATAAAAGAAGAAAATAATAAATATTATGGGACTAACCAAGATTTACGGCCAGAAAAATATGTGATTATGGTTTAAATTATTTTCTTTATTAATCTAAGTTAAACATTGAGTTTAGATAGCAATAGGGAAACAAATACATTAATTTGCAATATAACATTATATAAAATAATATGTTTTTTGATTTTGAATGTTCAAATAAAATTGTATGTGTGTGGAAATTTTGTATGTTTGCGATGCTTGAGGAGAAAGAAACCCACTACGAACTCTAATAGGAAGGTAAAAGATTATTTTGGTACATTTTATGGTTATTAATGATATAATGTATGTTTTATTTATTTAGATCAGCTGTGAACCGAATGAATGTAATGAAAAGTTTTATTGTTATAGCTATTGTAAAATGCATTTTGAAAAAACAACACTCTAAAACACTTTGAGATGTAATTAGATTTTTTAAAAATATGCATACTATACTCATTTTATGTGTGATTAATGTAGTTCAATATAACCGATGATTATGTCATATTTTCTGTTAATTTTTCCGATTAGGATATTTAAGTGTTATTTAATAAAACGTAGATGTCGAACTTACAGTGTAATAAAGCAAGGCAAATTGTTCTTATAGAATAGGGGAATGTTTTATATTAGTGAATTTTGTTTATTGTTTTAAAAGGTAGTTAGTTTTATCAATGTTGGATACAGTGAAAATCTTGAGAGATAGTTTGGATAGTCACTTGGTAGTACATGGGGATTCGGAAACCAAGATGATGTATTAAAAAACTAGGATGCTACAGGGAATGGAATTATAAGTAGTTTTAGATGGTAATCAGCATAGTTAACAAAGCCCTACGACTGTTACACATGTTGTCATGGACAGTGTTATTTTTATCTTTCTTGTGAATCTTATTAGGTGTTTGGTAAAGCTGAATAAATAGCTGCCACATCGTGCTTATCGTCAGGGTTATCAGACAAGGAATGTCGGCCCTATTCACACTGTTCCATACATTTTGAAGTATATATTTTGATAAGTTATCTATCTATCTTCCCAATATCCTATACATCTTTTGCTATCTTTATCTGTATTTCTTGCAACTACATTGTTATTTGATAAGTCTATTGAAAAGAAACAATAGATATTTTAGAATGTATGTCATGCTGTTATTTGAAATAAGAATAGTTAGGTGTTAACAAAGAGTAGATTATGATTATTGAAAAAGATGCATATATCCTAAGAAAAGAAGGAGTCAGAGAATTATTTTTAATTTTAAGAAATGAACTATAATTTGATAAAAATATACCCAAATAGAAATATACAAAAATATTAAAAATGATTTAATGTGTTCTTATTGTTGATTATATTTAAAAAATATAAGTATTGCATATTTAGAGAATATAATAACATTCGATAATTATAATATATGTTAAACTGAAACAGGAAATAATTAAGCCCGTGTTATGGCATTATACATGAGTATGGCTTATGAATAAATGTATTAGAGTTTACGAGCATTAGATAACAAACATAATAGGTAGTAATGATATTTGAACAATATACAAAGTGACTTATATAGAGTTATAAGAAAATGTAATTTTCTTTAAAGGGAAAAAACCATATTGATTGTAAATTTATAATGTTTATAAATGATGTTTACCCACATATATAACTTATAATACTGTAATGTTAATATTAAAAGGTAAAGAATAGTATTACCCATAAAATAGTTAAACTAAGTAATATAATAAACTTAATGAGAAATAAATAAATAACTTATAAAAGTATAATAATTTAAATTAACTATAAAAGAAATCTAAAAATGTATAATTTAACTTTTGTAGTGTTAAAAGAAAGGAGGATATCCCTTGTAAATAAATGTAAATAGATTTGTTTGTTTTATCTTAATTTTGATTGTTGTTAATAAAATTCTAAAATTTGTTATTAAAACTTGTATCTGAGTTTTGTTTTCTCTACATCATTGCATGAATTCATAGGATATGTTTACCGTCATTAAATTAAAATATATAATTGTTTGCACAAAATATAAATAGAAAAGTATATTTAATCTTAATTATTTATTGATGTTTTGTAATTGAATAATTATAAAATTGCATTGCATTATTGGTCATAAATCCATTGTTATAGAAATTTGCTAAATTGTATGCTATTAATTGCCACTTGCTTCATTTATCAGATTATCTAAACACTGCCACTTACTAATTATTTTATTATGTAAGGAAAAAGATAAACAAAGGGAGGATATTGATTATGGTTATAAATTTGCGATAAAAGAAAAGCTGTACTAGTTGGATTAAACAATGAAGATTGTGATTATTATTCTTATTGTTTTATTATTAATCTAACTTCAGAGTAGTAAATTATGACACAAAATCCCTTATCATATTTTGCTACTTTATTTTAATTTAATATTGAATAAATTTAAGAACCTGAGATTATTTTATCTGAGCTAGATAATTACTATTATTGTTATGATAGATAAAAGATTAATACTTTAATTGTTAAATGAGTTTAGTGATTAGAAGTTGCAGAAGTCATAAGAATACTATGTAGTTATTATATGTAATAGTAGTAAAAAGGGGGATAGTGTTCTTATGCCATTGAGGTGGTATCCTATGGGATACTATCTCAATGCAATCTACTTTGTCACCTTATTTCCACTTCTAATCTCATGAATTATAGAATAGTTATTTGAATTAGTCTAAAACAGAACCTAAGTTAATTTTTTAAGAAACCTGAGCTAGTAACACATTTAATTGAATATCTCATTAATTATTAGAGCTAGAACCCGGGGAGGTGATTTTCACTATGTTATATTATTTATTTTGGGGGAAGTGGAGTACACATAAGTATACATGTAATCACACGTAGGGTGAGAAGGTAGATTGTGGCGTAACGTGGTGGGCTCAAGGTGTATGTAGTTACACAACATAAGTAAAGGGCAGATTGTGATGGCCCAAATTTAGAGGGGCCCAATACATAGGATAGAAAGGTTAGCTACATAGAATACAACACAAAGGATAGAAAGGTTATAATATATATATCATAGAGTTGGTGAGTAAAATAATTTATTAAAATATTATTTTAAATAATTAACCTTACAGTTAAAATCTCTAATTTACAAGTTTCAAGGTAAAGAAGTTTACTTAAATAAATGACATTTGTTTTCAAACAATTTCTTCCATTAACATTTATAAAGGGTTTATTTCAGTTGTGGTTAATTAAATATTGTAAAGGAAGAAAAAACACAGTTTTAAAAGGATTTTCTAGTAACCTTTTTTAAAAGATGTTTACAATTAAAAGTAACTTTATAAAAAAGGAAAGATACTTTTATGCAGGATTTTTCAAAAAAGAAAACTTTTCTGTAACTTTTTAAACGTGTCATTCAGTAGAAATAATTACAATTAGTAATGAAAATATCTTAGTGAAATATGTTTATTTATTAATGAATGCAATGTCACTAGGATATAATCACCTATATGGCCACACAGCTAAATAAGTACCCATATATATTAAAATGAGTCATCAATCTTGTATATGCTAAAATTAATTATGTATTATAAAAATGAATTTTATTATTGGTTTGTGACCATTCAAAGACATTAAATTAGTGTACACTGCACATCTGTGTTTATATAGATGTCCATCACTTAGATACATATGTATGTTAAAAACAATCATATTTTATGATTTATTAAAATAAAATGATGTTCTCTATATAGGAACATCTGTATGCTTATATATAAGTGGGTTTTATGTAAACTTATTGAGATATATGTAAATTATAATGTAATAGTATTTGTTTTGTATTCTAATAAAATCAGAATGCTGAATTTATATTTATAGCAGACCTAATTTTATTTTGTTTTTAATTAATAAATTTATATTTCATTGTTTAAATTATTCCAATAAATTTATTTAATTCTAGAATAGATTTAAATATTATATGTTGGTATTATCTCTTGCTCCTAGTAATGGTTATAGAGCTCTTGCTCCTTGAGCTGGATTCATGCATAATGGTTAGTTGTTACAAACATCCAGTTAATAATAATTTCATTACCTCTCTAATGCTCTATGGTGTAAAGGTATATCTTTTAATGTTCATACTCTAAATTTTAATTTATTTATAACTAGAAATGAAGTTTATAGTTGGCCAGTATATTAATGGTACAAAATGGTTGGAGGGCATTAATGATGATTAGCATATTTTAGTATCTCAGCATTATTTTTTAATTATTATATTTTTATGGAATAGCAATTAAGTTTGTGCATACAAATTATTGTGTTATATTACTTCCCCATGTTTGGTAATGTCTAAATAATTAGTGTGGTTTATAGTGGACTACTTTCAAATCCAATCATAAGGTTGACTGTTGATTTTACTTTTTGTGATCATTCATGATAATGAATGATTATTATTCATTTATAATGCTGATAAACTTATAGTTAGTCCTTTTATTTTGTTCATCTCTTATGCTCACATTTATTATAGCATTGTATAATTAAATTTGGTGCATTAATTGGAGTCGATTATGATGATTTTCCATCATTCCAAATTCACCCCTGACTTTGCACCATTACAAATGGCTACTTAACTGCAGACCAATGATGATCAGCATAGTTTCTGTATTCCAGCATTATATTTTTTAATTATTGTATTCTGATGGATTAGCACCTAAGTTTGTGCATCCAAATTATTGTTTAAACAATCTGCCCCAAGTTGACAAGGGCTAAATAATTAGCCTTGTCTATAGTGGATCACTTTCAAATTTTGTCACAAGGGCTGACTGTTGATTTATTTATTATTATTCTATGTAATGCTGGTGAACTCATAGTTAGTCTTTGTTTTTCCTTATCTTGCATGCTTATATCTTTCATATTCATTATATTTATTTTATATTTAAATTATACTTCCCATTAACATGGGAATGATGATGATTTTCCATCACCCCATATATTATATGAGGTGATTCCGTACCATTACAATATATACATATTAAAAGTCTATTTTAAAAATGTATATTTGAAATACCATTATGGTAATACAATGTTACATTCCTAAGCTAAAACTTTTGTGGATTAAAATTAACTCAATCATCAAATCATTTAATCATTTACAAATGACTCTAAAATTGAAATATATTGGATAAATTTAATAGTGGAAAAAACTTTCAGAACTTTATAAGAAGTTTTATAATACTATGAAAGTCTAAATCATTCTGGATAAAACTTAGAAAGTTTTTTTAAGCTTCAAATAAGTTTTTTATGTGTTTTTAATATTCAATATATCTAGCAATCCAATTATTAGTCAGTTGATATTTTTAACTAAAAGTTAAAAAAATTGCAAATTATTAAATTTGAATTATCAGACACAGTTTGGGTAATTTGATGAATATTGACTTTTTCTCCACTGTTTTTGGCAATTGGAAGTAATCTATTTAAAATGTTTTAATATTGTTTTTTACTTATATATTATTTATTTTTTTTAGCTATTTTTGCTTTTAATTAGTTTAAGATCTAAATTGGTATTATTAAAATATCAACATCACATTTTCAGGATCTGATTATTAAAGTACCAACATCATATCTTCTGTATCTTATTATTAAAATACCAACATTATATTTTCTGGATTTGATTATTAAAATATCAACACCATATTTTTTTGGATTTGATCTCATGAAGCACAATGCCCATGAAACAGAAATATTATTAAATAATCAAAGCAAAACCTGAAAAGTTTTGGTGGTCGAGAAATCAGCACAGTTGCATTACAAGCAGTTGTCCTGGGTTAGCGGGTTCACTTCCCGGTTGGTGCTATGACCCATGAAAAAAAACCTGAAATGTTAACAGGATACCCAAAATCTCTTTGGTTAAACACACAATTCCTTTTATTGTGATGGCATTTTCTATTGAAAGAATTTCTAAACAAAAACTTTTAAAAAAATTAAATTTAAGGGTAAAAAAAAAAATTTATAAAAACGTGAAAACAAAACCCCCCAAAAAAAACCCCTTTAAAAAAACTTTGATGACACCAAAAAGAGAAAAAAAGGAAAAAAAATCTATTTTGAATAAAATTCTCTGTAGGTTTAGTGCAATGATAGTGTAAACGATTTGCTAGCTCCACTCTAACGTCATTTGTGTGCTAAAATATCGTATGACCTCCTGAGCAACTAACTGCTTGTTATTTTAACAAAATAAAAAATAATCAATTAAAGTATATATTAAAATCTTTAAGTAAGAAATGTAAGAGACTTTGAGAATACAGTAAAATAATAAAATGGTTTCCTTCCCCAGAGTTCATAAAAATTTTAATCACCGGAAGTGACATATCTATAGTCCTTGAGTTGCAAAGTCTCTCACTCTACCAAAGGTAACTAATTGAAACTTAAAAAAAAAAAAACTACTAAACTTCGATACTAATTTTCTAAGTAAATATTAATGTGCATATGATATCCCCCTATGCTACTGGCCAAAAGAAATATTATTTTATCTGTATTTTAATTAAATACTAGAAAGGTCTCTTTATATAATAACCTGTATTTAGAAGATTAATCTGTATACAGAACATTTATTAATCAGCTAATATAAATCCAGTTTTTTATTGCATCATAGATTCGTAGGTGTGTGTGGAAGTTATGTGCACAAAAACAGATTGAGATTATTAATCAAGAAAATACTTCAACGATCAACCGGGATATTTTTATATTATCTATTATTGGTTAAATATATTTTTTTCCGGTTTCTCAATATTAATGCTACATCATAAACTAAGTAATCTCTTAACGTTATTATGATTCGTTATATAGCATGTATATATGTAATTTATTATATGAAATGTTATAGATTTCTAATTAATTTTAATTTTTATAATTCTACTAGCTTTATTTTTGACAAATGAGTTTTCATTCTTTACAAGTTTTATTCCTTATAATTATGATATTATAATCCTTTGTATTTACAATAGATTAACGTTCTTCAAAATGCTAGTAATCCTGAAGTGAGAAAGAGGTCAGAGAAACCCAGACATCTCTGTATGAACTTCTTTTAAAAATAAATCTGATGTTTGATTCAGTCAATGAACTTTAAACAAGTGATTACAAGAGAAGAATTTTAAGTGAAAAGTATTCAGCCACATTTTTATTTAATTATAAAGAAGTATAGTTGAAAATTTATTTGATTTTCATTCTGCAACTTTGATAATAAAAAAAAATCCAAGCGGGAAAAAAATACATTTTATTAAATATTTCTATAAATAATAAGCTATTTTAAATATTTTTTTCAATTATTATTATTTTTGAAAGTGCCTCTATTTTACTGATATTAGTGAATTGAGTATAAAACACAGGACTGGATTACCACATCTGAAATTGTCATAAAAACTTCTAGTCTTGAAATTATGTAATATGATAGATTTTAATTTTTAATATATATATTTTAAGAAAGTTCAGATATTTATTCTGAAGTAATTCAAATACTAAAATAGATGTGCTGATATTAAATGCAGTAATAAAAAAATAAAATTTAAATTTAGCACAGTTCAGTTTTTTTTCTTTTTAATACCATTTGAAGACAGCTGTATAAACGATGGAAATAAATATATTAAAACTAATCTCATTTCAGTGAGTATTCATAATAAATTCCAATCAAATCATGCATAAATATCCAGATAAAAGTGGAATGGAAAAGTCAGACTAAAAGTTTCTCCAAGTTCTTATAAAGCATACCTAACAATAGCAGTCTGCATAACATTGTAAGACTCCCAGAAACCTTCTTCAAGAGTGCTGACTAACAATTACTGGTAACTAACATTTTTAAAAAAAATGCTTCTACTCTTGCAATATATTTTACATATATAATTTTGCATAATTTATTAAATCAATACTTCTATAAATATCTCCTTTCTTTTCTTCTCTACAAAACATTGCATTAAAATAATTATAAATAAAAAAATTATACAAAAATAATAACTTGTTATATAATACCTGGGTATAGATACATAGACTCTAATGATAATCATCAATTATGCATGCAAATTTATTCTTTACACTTTTATACTTTAATAACTAGTTGTGGTTTGCTAAATATTAGCTTTTGATCTTGCTGATGTTTATCTGCTGAAAGAATATAATAAATTTTATTCTTATTTGCAACACACCATTTCTTGCATATAAATTTATAAATTTTTAATTTGCTGAACAATTATTGAGTGGGTGCAATAGTCACAGTAGGCGTTGAGAATAATAATATTAAAATTAGTGTTTTTTATGCATTAATAAAAGATTATTTTACTAAAAGTTAAATGTGGTTATTTCTTATTGTTATTATCAGTTTCAATTCAGCTCCATAAATGCTATTTGACTTAATAGTTGCAATGGAAAATTATTTGACAAGTCATGGCAGTGTATTTGTACTGTGGAATTTTGTCCCTTATTTGCACCCATGAGTTTACTTGATATTTTAAATTCAATAAGTTAAACTTCTATTTTTTTTTAAATAACATCTCAACAACTATTCTAATAAGTTGCCAAGTAAAATGGTTCAATTACAAAAAATTTAATACATTCTTAATACTATTACTGTAGCAAATGTAAAGGCAAATCGTAATAAATTATATTACTATTATATTCTATATGCATGTTAATCATGTAAAAGATTCACTAAAGTTATTGTATAACTCTTAATGTTAAATGTTAGAATGAAATTAATAATTGCAAACTATGATCAACAAGCATTAAGTGTTACCATTTAAGCATAGTTATCAGATGTATATATTCTTTAATGTTTTTTATGCAATGCATGTAACAGACATGCAATATTGCCATATGCCATTAGTACATCATGCAGTTTATATAAATCAGTTGGGAAAAAAAAATTTTTTTACTACAATAGTTACAAATATTCTATTCATGATTATATCTTATAATTTACATTTTATTATTAAGATTTATGGGTAATATCATTCTAAATAATGCTGACATATATTAAATTATAAGTTAGGAAATTTTTATCCTGAATGTGAAGTTTAATATTATTTTTCATGTGAGTTCAATGTAGAAACTTTATTAACATAAAATGGCTTATTGAAGAAATAATCTAACTTTCTGGCACTTGACCATTAATAATGTAATCTTTGAGTCTAAATATGAAGCTAATAAATTTGTGCATCTTTACTTATTTCAATTATTAAAATAATATTCGTATTTTCTTGTGTATTTATAATGATATGATATGTAATCAGTAGTTATATATTATAGTGTTTTCTGTTTGATATTAATAACAGTTTCCTTTAACTCTTGGATAGAATGTTTTATATCAATAAAACATATTTTGTTTACTTTTTAGTATAAACTTTCAGTAACTGTATTTTTTATTCTATTCCAGAGCCATCTGTTATAAACTTGAGTAATCAATGAATTATACTACTATTAGGTGTAGTGTTCCTCACACTATTTTGTGACATATTGCTTTCATCAGTCAAGACTTTATATCTGAAGCTGAAAATAATAAATTCATACAGCTAGCATCTATTAATTCTTTTAGATTCGCTTGCTAATGGCCTCAGATTTTGAACTCAAGCCAACATACTTATGTAGACAGATAAATATGTTTACTATAAATCATTTAACTAAAACAATCATCTTTATAATCGATTTGTATATGCATATTATGCATTATTTCATTTTTATTATTATTTATATTTACTAAACATAAGTATTTTTAAGATTACTTTACAAAGAATGTATCAGAAATATATTTTTTTATAGATTAAAAACAATAATATCATTTTATATTTGCCTTGGATAGTGTGACACTGAATAAAAATTGATAATTGTTCTCACGTATTTGTCTCTTTGGGGGGGGGGGCATTGTAATCCCTCAAAGCTATATAATAATAATTAAATGAATTTCTTGTTAGTAACCATTAACTTTAAATATCTGACTTTGTTTTTGAATAACATTTTTTTATCCTTTTGTTTCCTTGTTGATCAAACATATAAATGATGATATATTCATTAAGTTTGTAGAGATTTTTGTATTGCACAATACTTATGCCATGTTAGGGTTTTAGTGCTATACTTTCCATGCTAGGACTTTTTATTTATTTTGAAGAAAGACTTATTTTGTATAATTTTTATTTCATGTTAATTCCTTCATCCAATCTCCTAGGAAATGTTATAGAAGATGCAGGGATAACTCTTTCTCTGTAACTTATTTATTTATCAATCCATGTTTTTGGCTTTCTGATGACTAAAACAGTATGATTATTGTTAAAGTTCAGTTGTGAAAAACCAAAAATTAAAAATACATGTTATTCAGATCAATGTGTTCTTTTCATGTGAGGATAAACTCCTCCCTCTAACTTATTCATTTAGTAATCTCTGTTCTTTGCTTTCTAATTATTAAAACATGTGATTATTGTTTAATTTAATTTTAAAAACCCAGAGATTAGAAAATACATGTTATTAATTCAATGTGTTCTTCTTACTCCATTTTTATCCAAAACTGCGCTCTTTTACTCATCAGGCAATAATTTCAATATATTTTATTAGTTTTCCTGCCTTAAACCTAGTATTCTGACAAATCAACTAATTTAAATAAATAAAAATAACACAAAGAAAAAATATTTTTATAAATTATAATAAATATTTAATAATCTAAAACAATAAATATATTTATTTATTTATTTTAGATACCAAACAATGATATTAATTTTATAAAAGATTTTAATATTGATGCTTATATTTTTATAACTATCCATTTATTATAACATGCACACACATTACATATTGACTAGATTAATTATCCATAGCCAATTGTAACGGAATGGGGTGGATGAGAAGTTGGAAGGAAAGTAGAATTGAACTGGGGTGATGAAAAAATCATCATCACTCCAGTAAAATTAAATTATAAGAGTATGAGATTAAAATCTCTGAGAGAATTGAGAGATCAGAAGCTAACTCATAAGAGCAGCTAAAAGCATAATTATAAATTTAACCAGCATTATAATAAGTCAAAGTAAGTATAAGTAAATATTAAGATAATCATCCATCATCATCATTGATGGGAATAAACAAATCAGTACAATAAAACATATAAATCAACAGTCAACCTTGTGACCAGGCTAACTACTGAGCTTTTGCCAGCTTGAGAAATTATATAAACATGACTTGGATGCACCAGCTTAGTGCCCATCCATTAAAATACACAATAATTAGAAATGAAAACAATAATGCTGGGACATTTAAAACATGCTGATCATCATCAATGCTCAGGCCACTTGTACTGGCCAACTATAAACTGAAATTTTTAATAAAACTAAAGTAAAATAAAAAAATAATAGTGCATGGGCTTTAAAGAGTATCCTCTTTTGCGCCAACCAGGATAATGTTTGATCATCACTAGATGCTCAAAGCACTAAACACATCCCCATTTATCCGTGTCCAAACTCTAGCTCAGAGAACATGTGCTCCATTACTGTATGTGAACAAGAGATGATGGAATACAATTTTAACAATTAAATAAGTTTATTAATAACAATAAAAAAATAAATAAGATCTTATAAGGGTTCTGATTTTGAAAAGTATACATTGAGTTACATGATTAATAAAATAGGTTTATTAAAACCCATTCAGCACACAGGCATGTGGCTTGATACAAAATAAACATGTTTGAATTAACATTTAATTTAGAAAAATGATCAAAATTTTACATATAAGTCAAGTGTCTATCTGACATGCATTGTTATTTACAATACAATTGACATATATTCGCACACATATGTGCGTGAATTTTCTGATTTGATTATAATACAAAATTTCAAATGATCACATTGAGATTTAAATAATTACTATTCAACATTTAAATTGTTACATTGATATGTGCACAAATGCGCGATTTATAATAAGCAATTAATATTTTTTTAAAAAAAATGAATTGACATTTAATCAAAAAAAAATATTAAAAATTTACATATATGAGTGTGCGTGTATATACGCACACTGACTCTTATCTATTTCAACTCGTTACAATAATATTATATTTTTTTATAATTAATTCATTTGGAAAACACATAAATTTCACACTTATACGTGTGTATCAATATTTAAAAAAAAAATCAGATTAACAAATTCTATTATAGCTTTCTTTTATTCTTTTACAAAAATATATATAGTCAATTTTCCAGAGGTTAGAAAGCTTTTATTAGGTTACCTCTTAACGAATTATCAATGTCTTTAAATTTAAAAATATAGATTTAAAAATGTTCATCAAATAAATTATTGAAAAATAACTCACTTTTGTATGCAAGTTTATCTGTGCTTCTCTTCGCATATGTAGACACAGCAGCATACGTATAACTACTTCTCTATTCAGCTGCTCTCTTGGGCAAGCTGTTGTTTTTGGTCATTCCAGGAAATTGTCATCATCAGGTAAAAGTATATAATTCTGGTAATTTGTTGGCCTACCATGAGGTTCCTTTTGTAGTCCAAGCAATTGTCAAGCTGTCTTCTAGAACATATTTAAGCAGCTAGTTGATCCATTTGAAGTGACCCTGGCTTCATGCATCAAAACTCTGCTGTAAACTATAAGACAGTGGACTGTCCTTAGATCTTCATAGGAGCTTTGTATATATCTGCTAGCTATTTTGTCCTCTTTTTTTTCAGGCTATTGATTTAGAAGTGACCCAGCTTCAAGTAAATCAAAACCCCTGGCAAGAAAAATATTAGCAGCTCTGGAACTGATATCCTATTTTCAGTTATATCAATTCATTGTAGATGGACTGCCAACTCTACAGTCAGCTAAAAC
This sequence comes from Epiperipatus broadwayi, assembly GCA_028023455.1. Classification (NCBI taxonomy): domain Eukaryota; kingdom Metazoa; phylum Onychophora; class Udeonychophora; order Euonychophora; family Peripatidae; genus Epiperipatus; species Epiperipatus broadwayi. Next base: position 1,130,946 of record JAQFVV010006429.1, read on the forward strand.
CAATTGCTGTATACTTCAACAAGCTGCAATAAAATATTGCAACAACTTTTCAACTGACCTTACAAAAAACTCTTATTTAGACTGTTCTCTTTAAAATCACTCTCCAGACTTTGCAATGGCCCAGTTGGCCACTGCTTAAAATACTACAACCAGACTCCTCTGGTCAACTGTTACAAACTACAAGCATAAAACTAAACTGATATATTTTTTATCAGTCTTTTATAAGCTCATCTGATGTGTTAACAATACTTGATTAAAAACATAGTTTTTATTTTTATTTCACTAATCTCTTTGAAAACATATACATGTTTTTACATAGGGGATTTCTAATAGATAAAAATTTTGTTTAATTAAAATTTCAAAAATACAACAGAGTGTTTTTAAATTTCAAAATCAGAGTAATAATTAATAATAATGCAATATTTATATTTATTCAGACCTTTTTAAAATATTAATTTATAAAACAATATTTTAAATCAGAGTTATTATTATTATTATTATTTTATTTCAATGAATGTAGAAAATATCTACTATAATTTTTGTCTGTGTTTATTTCTACTTTTCCTTTATTTTACATATATATATTCACATACACTATATTAGTGTGTGTGATGTAACCTAACTGGTTACACAATATAAATTACCATTCTTTATTAACTATACTTTAAATGTTTGTTGTTGTTTTTTTACAATTATAATACTGCTTTGTTTTTTTTTATTTTAAATACTTTCCAACCCTCATATAAATGTTTTAGTTTCAGAACACATATACATAAATCAATTCATAAACCAAGTTGTCTCTTTTATCATTAAAGCAAAATAAAACCTTAATGCAGCAATATTTCTAATCAAAAAATACACTAACTGAAACACAAAAACGTGTTTTTTGATTGACATCTTTAATAAAATTCATTTAAATTACAAATGAATAAATATCTCTTGTGATCATTTGAGTTGTTCATTTTATAATTCTGCAACAACCAACCCATATTATTCTAAGCAAATCAAAATTAAAATTTTTATAATAGAAGAACCTCTGCTTTAAGAATCAAAAGTCTTACAAAGTAAATTGCTACAACAAGACATGTAATATTATTATAAACATGTTTTATTTCTTATCATACACTCTCTCTTTTAAATAAACTTGTCTATCAGTAATTATTGTTTTAAAAGTTTACTAATATTTTAAGACCCATATTGGTTTTTTTTCTAGGTCAGAGTAAGAGAAATAAAACAAATTCTATAAACTAAAGCTATAATATTTCAGAAGCAAAACAGTGTATGTGAAAGGTAGCCTTTTATCTAATAAGCTGCAAGGTGATATATTGATATCCACATTATTGTAAATATAAGGTATGAATTTAATTTTAAGCTAAGATCTTAAAGCTAATAAACAAATATATTCCATGGTTTATATACAAAGTATAATTAATTAATAAATAATCAATTTATGCTTTGTAAAAACTCAGCTATTATAACTTTTTTTTTCTTATTGCATTGCCAAATCCATATAATATTAATATCATCTATGTTCTTTATTACTTTCTATAATGCTCTTTTACAACCCACTATTGACAGTTTTGATTGCTCAAGTAATCATCTTCAGAACTATAACAAACACAGTACAAATACATGAATACAAACATACATGACCATATAACTTTACATTTTATATATATTGTAACGAGCACAGACGTTCGTTACATTGTTTTTTTTTATTTATTAAACATGAAAGTAAATTAAAAAGTTCGCATTTAAAAATTTTCTTTAAGAATTAAAAATTGAAATTAAATATCATCTTAAACTCTTATATATTAAATCGCACAGATAATGAAAAATTATTAAAATAAAACTTTATTAAAGAAAAAGTATTTTAAAACTAAATTTTAAAAAGATTTGGAAATAAAATTATATCTTTAAATTTATCTTTAAATATATCTTTGATTTGGAAAACAGGTTAATTAATCAGAAATGGAAATGATAAATTTAATTAGTCAAATGTAAACCAGCCTTGGGCATTTAAATGTAAAAACATCAGTCAGATAGGAAAACAATAGAAACAAATAGCCAATGAAAGAAATCCATCGGGAAATCGGACCTCAGCGAAAGGATCATCACATCGATGACATAATGCCAAGTCATTCCTTCGAATATGTATAAAAGGAAAATTTGGAAATTATTAATCAGTGAGTTATTATGATTATTACAATGTGACAGATAGATGTTAGTGCGGAGGTGCAAGAGAAGAGATTGAAGGACGCACGTTCAATCCCTTCAGTTGTTATAAAATGGAAAAATGAAACATCGCTTTTCTTATATTCAGAGAACCACAGGATCATCGGGAAATTTAACGCTGGATTTCAAACGGCAAGCAATTGTAAACGATGAACATTTCTAAAACCGTAAGAACTTTCTAAGATATAATGAACAATATTAATTTGATAACACTAAGAACTTTAAATTTTAAACTTTCCTAGTATTTAATTGTTACAAATAGAATCCTATCTGACCAAACTAAATTCTTTATTAATAGTGTTATTTGATGTATTTTTTTTCTTATTTATGTAAAATCATTTCCATTTATTTATTTTTTATTCTTTAAGTTTTTATCATGATTTTTTTTGTTTTTCATTAAATTAATTATATAAATGTTAAACTTAAGTCGGGCGTGAATGGCTGTATAGATTTGTAAAGTTATATTAGGGGAGGGTAATCTTAGGTTATTTGTGTCATTGTTAGATTGGGTCAATGGATTGGATATATTGATGTAGTTAGTAGATGTAGTCGGAGATTCGCTACTGGCAGAATTGCTTCATACGCTGCACTCTCCCGTTTTGCCTATGGAAGGAATTATAAGACGCAGAGCGCAGTTCCTTTCTATGGAGTTTTTTTTTTTATTGTTCTTCTCGTTAGATAGAAGTAATATTCCTGTCTAATGAGAGTCAATATCTTCTCTTAACCTTTTTGGTGCTGCTGTATTCCATATTACATTGAATACATCGATGTATCAGATGGATTGATGCCAGTTTGACTGCGAATTTTAGCCTAAGGTTAAATAGGGACAGAATATTTTATTTTCAAATGCAAATCTATGTGGTCTATTCATACTTGACCCTAAATAAAAATGCATTAAATTTAAGTTGTTTATAGACGCTTGCATGGATTGGTTATCGGTTAAGTATGTTTTGGGTTTTCATATTTGATCAAAATATATAGACATTCGATAAATAATGATACCTTACGGTGAGTATCTAAAATGTATTTATTCGGATGTCTTTTAAGTTATTGGTGACAATGCAAGTATCTTATGGTGAATACTATTGGGTTACATATAAATTTCCCTCCGCAATTGTCAGTAATCAATAATTTTGTATTTTGATCGTTTATGTCTACTTTGAAATGTTTTTGACCGTGAAATCTATGTAACCGATCTATATTCCAACATTATAAACAAGCTTTCATAAATTTATCTGTGTGAACTTAATTAAAATGTAAAATTAGAATATAATAGTAATTAAATGTAAATTAAAGTCAAAAATCAAAGTTAAAAATAATGTTAAATGTTAAAATGTAAAACTAATACTAAAATAATTTTAAATATTATATATATATATATATATATATATGTGTGTGCATAAATAAATGTTTGTATGTTAATTACTGGCAGTGGCTTATTTTATTCCTCTTTATATATATATTCTTATATTATATTATTAAATCTCTGCTATTCCACTGAGCTAGTGACATGGGCTAACGACCGGAACCAAAATATTAAAAAAAAAAAAAAATTTTTTTTACTTACGTATCTGCCTACTTTATAAATTTTTCTAGGTTCAAATGCCTAGATGGCGCCCTGTAGTGCAGTTTACGTAAGTCTGCATTCTCCGGATCATTACAACTGGTGCCCAATGTGGGGCCGATCTTTAATAAAAACCACATATACCCTGAGTAAATTTCTTTTTTCAAAATGAAATATTTTATCTGTTTACATATAGTCGTATACTTTAAATCTTATAAAAGCACTGCCAGAATGAAATAGCACATATATTAAACACTAGAAAGTATAAATAATTTTAAACTGTAGTTCGTTAAAAAGAAAGTCAAAAGGTTGCGATTGATATTTTGTTGTTAATATAAATTATGCTTTAATGTGTATAGGAGTGCACAGCCACGCAAGTTTATTATGGTAAATGTGGTACCTTACGGAGAGTACCATTGGGAATTTACTTCAGTGTAATCCTATTTAAGCATTTTAATCAGTCATAAATAAGTTGGTGGTATTTATAATTGTGCTGCAAATATACACGCATAAACCCATTATCTTTCAAAATATATCTACTTCAATGCAACTTCCTGAATAATTTATAAAATAACTTGCTTGTCATGCCGTGTGTAAAAATAAAATGTATAAAATAAAATAGAACTCTTGTGGGGAGAGGTGTAAATGTAAATGGTCCTTAGGTAAGTGATAGTAAACATTTTTCTTTTTGTATATAGTCTTTTTGTAAAATTATTAACCGGATGTTTTGTAAATGTCTTCGTCAATCGTGTACCGTAATTACTAACCCTAAGTAAATTATTTTTTTTTGATCATTTTTTTAAGTAACTTTACTGATATGTAATGAGCACAGACATTCGTTACATTGTTGTTTTTTTTATTTATTAAACATGAAAGTAAATTAAAAAGGTCACATTTAAAAATTTTCTTTAAGAATTAAAAATTGAAATTAAATATCATCTTAAACTCTTATATATAAATCGCACAGATAATGAAAAATTATTAAAATAAAACTTTATTAAAGAAAAAGTATTTTAAAACTAAATTTTAAAAAGATTTGGAAATAAAATTATATCTTTAAATTTATCTTTAAATATATCTTTGATTTGGAAAACAGGTTAATTAATCAGAAATGGAAATGATAAATTTAATTAGTCAAATGTAAACCAGCCTTGGGCATTTAAATGTAAAAACATCGGTCAGATAGGAAAACAATAGAAACAAATAGCCAATGAAAGAAATCCATCAGGAAATTGGACCTCAGCGAAAGGATCATCACATCGATGACATAATGCCAAGTCAATCCTTCGAATACATATAAAAGGAAAATTTGGAAATTATTAATCAGTGAGTTATTATGATTATTACAATGTGACAGATAGATGTTAGTGCAGAGGTGCACATTCAATCCCTTCAGTTGTTATAAAATGGAAAAATGAAACATCGCTTTTCTTATATTCAGAGGACCACAGGGTCATCGGGAAATTTAACGCTGGATTTCAAACGGCAAGCAATTGTAAACAATGAACATTTCTAAAACTGTAAGACTTTCTAAGTTATAACGAACAATATTAATTTGAAAACACTAAGAACTTTAAATTTTAAACTTTCCTAGTATTTAATTGTTACAAATAGAATCCTATCTGACCAAACTAAATTCTTTATTAATAGTGTTATTTGATGTATTTTTTTTCTTATTTATGTAAAATCATTTCCATTTATTTATTTTTTATTCTTTAAGTTTTTATCATGATTTTTTTTGTTTTTCGTTAAATTAATTATATAAATGTTAAACTTAAGTCGGGCATGAATGGCTGTATAGATTTGTAAAGTTATATTAGGGGAGGGTAATCTTAGGTTATTTGTGTCATTGTTAGATTGGGTCAATGGATTGGATATATTGATGTAGTTAGTAGATGTAGTCAGAGATTCGCTACTGGCAGAATCGCTTCATATGCCACACTCTCCCATTTTGCCTATGGAAGGAATTATAAGACGCAGAGCGCAGTTCCTTTCTATGGAGTTTTTTTTTTTATTGTTCTTCTCGTTAGATAGAAGTAATATTCCTGTCTAATGAGAGTCAATATCTTCTCTTAACCTTTTTGGTGCTGCCGTATTCCGTATTACATTGAATACATCGATGTATCAGATGGATTGATGCCATTTTGACTGCGAATTTTAGCCTAAGGTTAAATAGGGACAGAATATTTTATTTTCAAATGCAAATCTATGTGGTCTATTTATACTTGACCCTAAATAAAAATGCATTAAATTTAAGTTGTTTATAGATGCTTGCATGGATTGGTTATCGGTTAAGTATGTTTTGGGTTTTCATATTTGATCAAAATATATAGACATTCGATAAATAATGATACCTTACGGTGAGTATCTAAAATGTATTTATTCGGATGTCTTTTAAGTTATTGGTGACAATGCAAGTATCTTATGGTGAATACTATTGGGTTATGTATAAATTTCCCTCCGCAATTGTCAGTAATCAATAATTTTGTATTTTGATCATTTATGTTTACTTTGAAATGTTTTTGACCATGAAATCTATGTAACCGATCTATATTCAACATTATAAACAAGCTTTCATAAATTTATCTGTGTGAACTTAATTAAAATGTAAAATTAGAATATAATAGTAATTAAATGTAAATTAAAGTCAAAAATCAAAGTTAAAAATAATGTTAAATGTTAAAATGTAAAACTAATACTAAAATAATTTTAAATCTTATATATATGTACATAAATAAATGTTTGTATGTTAATTACTGGCAGTGGCTTATTTTATTCCTCTTATATATATATTCTTATATTATATTATTAAATCTCTGCTATTCCACTGAGCTAGTGACATGGGCTAACGACCGGAACCAAAATATTAAAAAAAAAAAAAAAAATTTTTTTTTTTTTTACTTACGTATCTGCCTACTTTATAAATTTTTCTAGGTTCAAATGCCTAGATGGCGCCCTGTAGTGCAGTTTATGTAAGTCTGCATTCTCCGGATCGTTACAATATATATTTTAATTTATAATCATAAATGGAATAAATGTACATATATAAAATGTAAAATTATATGTTTATATATATATATATATATATATTCATGTATTTGTATTATGTTTGTTATAGTTCTAAGGAAGATTGCTGCGGCAATCAAAACTATCAATAGTGAGTTGTAAAAAAGCATTGTAAAAAATAATAAAGAAGATTGATGTACAAACACAGCTAATGGTATGCAATCATTGATTTATATATAAGAAGAAAAAAAATATCACTATATAAACAAATTGAAACAATATCTAATTTTCAACACACCATTGAAATTATTTTGTTAATTGCCATATAATAAAAATTAAAACAATCTTTGTTGGTTATATATTTTAGACCACCACACTTTTCAGCTGCCTTAAAAGACAATTAATTTTTATATCAATTTAAAGGTTTTTTTTTTTATTATTTCTACAAATGCTATATATTTTATGTTAAAGTTTGAATATTTAATTGAATAGTTCTTTTAAAGTCTACTTCTTTCTTTATGGCCCATCAACACACAAAGCAGAGTTACATAACATTAATCTTTTCAGATAACGTTGCTGTTCAAATTCTTATTTTAATATGTAAGTGACAAATGGTGGTTAAATATATGAAATAAAAATTAAAATCATGTCAAATCTTCAAAGATTCATCTACAATATTAAATACATGAAATAAAAATTAAAATCATGTCAAATCTTCAAAGATTCATCTACAATATTTTATAAGTCACCATACAGAAAAAAATCAAATCAAACTAAATGTTGACATAAATAATTCATGTTAGTGTTATTGAAATAAAAATTGAGGCCTATATTAGTGTGAAATGCAGTCATTTCTCATGACTTGAAAAATGAAGTGCTCTTAATATATTAGTCTGGATATTTTTCATTTTCTAAGATTAATGAAATAATGTAAATGGACTTTCAAGTATTTCAACTTATTTTATATCATGTCATCATTTTCAAACATTATTGATTCAGTGCAGGATGAAGGTCTCTCCAAGATTAATTTATCTTCTCTGATTTCTAGCCTCTCTCCTCCACATCACGCCAGTACACTTTCTTATTTCATCCACCCATCTCAAATGACGTCTGTTTCTAGGTTTTTTACAATCTTTCGAAATACGTATATATATATATCGTTTGTGTGTACATTTTCATATATATATAAATTTAATGATACAGAAATAAAAATAAGGAAAATCTAAAATAAGCATTGAATGGCTGATTTTTTCCTCCAATATTTTCTTGAATATTCTCAGACATTTTTTTTTATCAGTACAAATAATTAAAAGACATATCAAAATAAAATAAAAATTTATACAAAAGAATAAAAATAAAATTAAAAAATCAAATATCAGTACAAGTTGCCTTCTATCTTTAGAAATAAATAACAGACTGGAATTTATTTCTAATGACTCAGAAATAAATAAAAGAAAAAAATTATATTAGAAGAAAAATAAATAGTAAAGGGAGTAATGCTCTTTTTTAAAAAAAATGATTAACGTTATATATATGTGGGTGTGTGTATCTGTGACTGCGTCAAATATTTTTCTAAGGTTTCTTATATATAAGAATAGTAAAAAAAAAAATGCTTCACTGCAAAAAAAAAATAATATGACAGTTATGATCGATTATATTTACTCAAATTGTTTATTATTGATTCAGTTACAATTGATTTTTTTTTTAATGTGTTAGTTACTAAGCTATTATTAATTAATAAAATATCAAAAAGCAATTTTACATAAACTGATCACAATATTAAATATGAATATTCATCTAAATAGGAATATCCATCAAATTTTTTTGCCTAAAATCTCTTCTTTTTTTTTTTGGATTTTGCATTAACTTCAATAGATATTTGTTAACTTTAAACACACAATAATACTAAACATCACAGTATACATAAAAATAATGAAGTATCATAGTTTACAAGTAATGATGCATTTGATATGATGTAGTGGTTTTTATTATATACTTATGGATTATGTAGTTTTATGATTTAGCCCTAAGCTAAACGTAATCTATTGTAAAATATTAGCCTTTATCTCTTCATATGGAAACATTAGGGTTTTCAAAGGTTATTAAAAGTAAGACTCGTTCTTTATCCTTTGAATATATTAATGGTAATTGCAGAACAATTAGTCTGTTCATAAATTAAACAATAGCCAAAATTCATCAAGTATTTTAAAAACCAGGTCAAAAACTAAGCTTGTATAACAACTACAGCCCAAAGGTAGAATTGTATCATTTTATTTAATCATTGGTTTTTGATGCTCAGAAGAACTTACTTCTGTTTTACAATTAATAGCACTTATGTAACAATAATAATTAACAGATTTTGATTATATTGTTCAGATTTGAACAAAATCAGTAGAAAATACATTATTAAGAGCTTCAATGAAAATCACTATTAAGAAACAGCAATTTGTCATTAAAATTACTAATTAGACAAGATGACTTATGATGAAAAAAAAATGAAGATACACAAAAAATGATCCATTAAGAGGAGTAGAATATCTAAAATTTTGTAAAATGGTATGTAAAAATTAATAATGACATAAAAAATATAAATGATTTAGAAGGAAATTTATAGAATAAAATATAAAAGTATCATAAGCATAAACCAAAATATTGTTAACAGTAGAAAAATTTTGTCTGAAGTAATAAAGAAATGTTGAACTTAAAAGAAAGATGGCATCATGAACTATGTGGAAGAGTTCTGTAAAGAATTATACAGTAATAAAGAACAAGAAAAAGTATCACCACCTATCATTACTACATCTTTTGAATTAGCCATCATTTTAAATGAAAAAGTGAGATAATTATATCTAAGAAGAAAGAAAAAACTCCAGATAATTATGGAATTACATTCAATATCTTAAAAAAAGCTGATGAAGAAATAAAGAAATATTGGCAAACTTATATACAAAATTTGTAAATGATAGCGATGTACGAGGTGATTGAAAAATGCTGTACTGATATTGATATTTTTAAAAGGTTATAAAGAAGATATTAGAAATTACAGAATCAGTCTTATCTCTTTTATGTGAAAACATTTCTAAGATAATTATAACTTGTCTACAGCAAATTTTGCTTTTTAAACCAACCAAAACAAATATTATGGATTTGAAATGGGTTTAGCCCAGTGAATCATATTTAAGTATTGAGAGATATTTTAGAAAATACCAATGAATATGAGTTTTCAATATGCTTTGGATTTGTTGATTATGATAAAAGCATTGGATCATCAAGATATAAACCTAGGATATTATCTATTTCTGAATTTTTTTAGCAAAATACAATATCAATAATTAGATAACATTGTGATACTAAAAATATTAATATAGGAAAGAATCACATGATCGCCATCTCTTATACTAGCACATAATTGATGAAGGCCACAAGCCAGAAACTAGTCTGGAGATATTGGATGAGTAGGCATTAGATAGGGATTTTATGCACAAGCCTCTGGCATCCATTGATTACTCTGGTTAGCACAAGGTGACACTACTGTATGGAGAATTTTGCCTGGTTTATAGGAAATATTGTGTGACAGGGTGACTCCATATCTCCAAAACATTTTCCAGCAGTTTTTCAAAAAGTATTTTATGGATTTAAATGGGAATCTAGGAATGCAAAAGATTTTTTAAGTTTTCTAGATTTTTCATATCACTCAGTTGTTTTTTCAAATAATACTTCAGAGTTTTAAAACATGTTGAAAGAGTTATCAGATTAAATTAATAAAAATAGATCTAAAGTTAAGTGCTAAAAGGCTAGGGTTAAAAGACTAAAATAATATTCAATAGATTTTCTCAGAAAAAAAAATAAAAATTGATAATTATACAAATACCTTGGTCAGATTATAATACAGATGAAATATAATAAATGAAAATTATCATAGAATTAATCTTGGATGAAGTTCTTTTGATAGAAACAACTAAAATGTAACTTCAAAAATTTTGTAAGCTATATCTCAGAAAATGTAGCAAACAAAACATATGCATCAACAGCCAGAAATATGAGGCTGCTATTGATCAAGTAGTGTAGAACATTTTATGTAAACAATCCAAGGGGTAAAACAAGGCATAGTTTAGATGTATAGATTATACCAAGTAATATTTTAATAAAAATAGCATAGTTTGTATGAAATATGATAAAGGAAATTGGTTTGTTTTATTATCAAAACAGGATTTTGCAAAAAAAATGTACACCAGTAACTACACTCCTACAACTTAAAAAGAATCACATGATCACTATATTTTATACTAGCACATAATTGTGCTGTTTGCCACAGGGTGGCAATACTATATGGAGAGTTTTGGGATCTTTAGCTACAAGAAAATATACAGGTAAATGGAAAAATATGGGTGATTTATTTTGTAAATTATGTAAGAAAGAAATAGAAAATATTAGGCATTTGTTAATTGAATGTAAATGTTTGAAAACAGAAAGAGTACATATAATGAAGTTATTGAAGAATAAATATGAAAAAAGTGATTAAGTGAATTATTGGTTTTTATGCTGGGTTTGGGAAAAGTTAAGGGGGAATTAGATATTAAGGCTATAGAGTTGACAAAGATTATGTAGTGGAAATGGAATGGAGCAGAATATGGGAAAACTTAGAGTGGAGAATGGAAAATTAAGTGGCTAACAGGTTTATCTATGCATAATTGCTTAGATATTCTTGACTTCGTTTAAGGAGAAGCCACAATACATCACATCACATCATCACATCCTTGTTTATAAACTTAAAAAGAAGTAAAAATAAATTTATGTCCATCGTTCTACAGAACTTTTGTAATAAAGTATTTCTGAAATGCAAATATTTTAACATTGACCTGTCTGGTGTGACTCTGCCTTGACTATTCAAGAATATAAAATTACATAAAGTCAGCATGGGTTTTTTTGTTTCATTAGCCACTTACTGAGGGGACTGGAAGTGAACTATACTGTAACTGAGAAAAAAGCCCGAGTATTTGTATGAGCATTTAAGAAATTCTGGCAGTATTTAATAGGTTCTGAGGTAGTGATAATTACTGACCATAAGAGTCTCAAGTTTCTTAATCATAGCTTCCTGAAGAATAGCAGGTTAATAAAATGGAGCTTGTTCCTGCAGGAATTTAATTACAAAGTGACATACTGTCATGGTAAAGAAAATATTGTGGCAGACATTTTAAGCCAATATCCGATAACTCAAGAACAACACTTAAGTTGCAACAGAATGTATATAGCTGCAGCTAAAATATATATATATAAAAAATAAGATAGAAGATGACTTGTGTAGGTTAAGGGAGCAGCAAGTAGAAGATAACAACTGCAAACAAATAATGGAGTATTTACACCATCTGCCTGTAACAAAAATGGCAAATAATCAATTATAGAGAGACAGAAATTATTTTTGCTTGAAGGGAGGACTCTTAAAGCATGTATTTAAAAAAATGAACATTTATTATTCTTTCAGTCACTATGAGGAAGCAGATAATTAAATATGTGCATGAAACTTATGGACCTTATGGGGCAAGTAAAGTTGAGGGATGGATGAATCATTGGTTCTACTAGCCATGAATGTACATCAATATTGCAGATGTCATTGGCAAATTCACAGTATGTTTAACAACCAAGTTTCCTAACACCTTGGAAATAGGGCTACTGCAACCTATATATGCTCAAATAGCTTTGTAGTGCTAGACTTTTATGGACCTTTGCCTCCATTCAGTAAAATGAAATATCTCATGGCATATGACATGTTTTCAAAGTTGGTAGCTGTATATCCAGTAAGTCAAGCTAATGCAAAACAAACTATTCAGGTGTTAGAACAACACACTTTAAGACTGTAGGAATTCCAGACAAAGTCTTGTCAGATCACAGAATGCCCTTGGTATCCAGTGAATGGAAGAAATGGATGAGCAGGCATGGGATAAAACATGTACTTACATCAATTCATAATCCTCATTCTAATCCATGTAAATGGATTATGAGGGAGTTGGGATGTTTATTTTGTATTTATGATAAATTGATCATTGCAGATGGGTGAAAGAAACCCCATGAATAATCAACATGATAAACTGGTCAAGAAACGAATCCACAGGACTTAAACCTGTTCAACTGCATTTTGGAAGAAATATTTCTTACCCATTTGAGACCAGGTTTCCAGTGGGGGTGAATCCAATAAACAAGAAAAAGGATGCTGAGCAAGCACTCAACTGGCTTTAAAAAACAGCAAACTAAGGCAGAAGAGGCAGGGAGAAGCTAAAGCCATATTCAGAATAGGAAATGAGGTCATTGTGAGAGTTCATCCTGTGAGTCACCCTGAAAAACATTTATACAAGAAATTTCAGCTGATTTATGATGGCCCATATGTAATCAAGTGGAAATATGTTAATAACATGTTTGTGGTAGTTCAGGAGATGGAAGAAAAGGAAGCATATAATGTTCAGTCATTAAGATTAGTAAAAAGGGAAAAACAACTACCAGATAGATGGTGGTAATAATAATAATAATAATAATAATAATAATAATAATAATAATAATAATAATAATAATAATAATAATAATAATAATAATAATAATAATAATAATAATAATAATAATAATAATAATAATAATAATAATAATAATAATAATAATAATAATAATAATAATAATAATAATAATAATAATAATAATAATAATAATAATAATAATAATAATAATAATAATAATAATAATAATAATAATAATAATAAAGAAAAGAATGCTAAACGAATTAAGAAAGTAAAATAATAATAATAATAAATAATAATTAATGTAAATAGTTCAAAATTGTTAAGAAAGTTATCAGAGATAAAATGGTCAAACTGACACATTTTACTCTTGTTGGGGTAGCAGTGTAATGTACTACTGTTTAAGCATTACAAATTTTATAATAACATTGTAAGATTAAAATGTTATACAAAAATATGTAAGAGAAAAATAATAATGATTATAAAATCTGAAGTCAATATTAAAAGTTTTAAAAAAAATTTTGTTTAATTTTGTTGTAAAAACCTAGCGTATATTGTTTGACAGGAAAATAAAGAAAAAAGAAAGCTGTATCATTGCTTTTATAAATTTGCTAAGTTTAAAAAAAAAGGAGATAAACAGGAAAGCAATAAAAAAGGGAGGGAAATATGTAATTAGTATAAGTTTTACTAATTTAAAATAATAATAATGATAAGAAGAAACAATTTGAGGGGGGAGAAATTTAACTAAATTAAAAAAGATTTAAAACTATATTTCTCTCTTTTCATCTATTTAAAATAAAATAAAATGTGTGTGCTGATTTTAAAAAACTACATTAAGATGTGTATATATGTGTGCATATAAAAAAGAAAGTTGAATTAAAAAAAGAAAAAAATAAAGTTTGTAATATAAAGGTTAAGATAAATTCAAAGATTGCCTGACTGATAAGCAAAGATGGAATGGAAATAATTAATTAGCAATGGCTACAAGTAAACAGTGGGAATAATTAAAAAGTTATATCTTATCCTAAGTAGATTAATCTGGAAGGAATGTGAACAAATAAACAATGGAAATTTAATTAATAAATTTAATTAACTTAAATGTTAATCAAACTGAACAATAGGAGAGCTACATATAAAAAGGCCTTAAAAAAATTGTCATCATCAGATCTCTTTTAGCAGTGTTATTCCAGTCTGTGCAAATAAAACTTATTTTTGTGCATGCCAAGAAAACCATGTGTTGCTAATTATGCCACTATACTCCAGTCTCTGACCACCCTACAATATCTGAAGGTCACTAATTAGCCACAATAAACATAAAAACCTGAGCCATTTGAACATTTATCTACTGGACTGAAATGCAGCAAGAAATCACATTTGTCAGCAACTCAAATTCCAACTGGTTGGTACAACATGCATCACACAGGAGAAAGAAGCAGCCATCTATCCAGAGGAATGTGTATCTGAAAACTTATAGGTAGTATTAATTAATCTTTATTTCCATTCCTATTATGTCAGTAATTTATTATTGTAGCCATTGCAATCTTTGTGATATCAAAATTCAACAAAAATAAACTCTATAACCAGCATACAATGAACTATTTATATGCAGGTTAATATAATAAACCGATAATCCTAGAACTTGCCAAATCATACAAACCAACAGCTTGTATAACAGAATATGTGTGTGTGGTATATAATGTTTAAATGCTGATGTTTATTTAATGTTTTATATTTATTATAATGTGTGTGCCCAGGAAATTATATTTTATTCAAGGAAGGGATGAATTAGTTCTCTAATTAATTTTAAAGTATTTAAAATAAATTATTTTTGGAAATTGATCAATTCTTTTACTAATACCCCTAATTAAAGCAGTTTATTATATTACTTTTTTGATTGAGCTAGTTAAGATATTCAGGTGTTGAACTAGTAGCTATCATTCAGAGCATGTTAACTACTTCTTGTAGTTAGCTGGTACCTGAAGTTTACTTTAAAACAAATAAAGTGCTTTGAGTGGCAGGGTTTGAATTCAGCAGCATGAGAAGTTCCGTAGCTTGAAAATGTGGCTGTAATTATACATTGTATAATTTCGGTCTAGCTGTAGGTACCCTCTGGCTATTATGCTTCTCTGCTTGAGGGACCGGTGTGATGCAATACTAAATTGCAGCTAGAGTAGATCGAATTTATAATAAATAATTTTTGTTATATTTTCATATATATAAAGAAGTCATCAATGTTTTTGCAATTCTGTTTTATTAAAGAATAAAAGTTTGTATTCTATATTTATTTTTAATCGATCAACTCCCACCCGGTTCAATATATATAACCATACTTCACTTACCAACATTGGTTTGACTTTTATATTATGATTTGATGATAAAAAAATGATGTTTTTCTTGTATAATGATAGCTCATTTTATTTTCTATAAATCTATTATTATAAATTGGTTTGCATGCTTATAAAACAATTAGACAAGTCTACCAGATTTCAATTAACTTTAAATTTATTACTTTATAATAAGAATTAATAATGATATTAAAAAAGTAAAAAAAAAACACCTATGTATCCAATTGACTAAAATCGTAGCCAATTAAAAAGTACAAATACTATTTCTCTTTGATATATAAGTAATTGATAGTCTATTACTCTAAAAAAAAAATCAATAAAGAATAATGAATAAATATATACGTGTGTATCACAAAATATGTGGTAGAACAGTAGACAATATAAACTGTTTGAAAAATTTCGAGGTATCTTCCTTAGTCTTTAAATAAAATATATATTCGAAAATATTATTAAATAAAATTTATTTTATTCATCTATTAATATGAGTTATAAATAATTAAATTAACATGAAATGAATTGTATTTAAACTCTACTATATGAATCTCTTTAAGTTAAATTTTAAATTAAAAAAAAAACTATTTGAAAATGGTGAGTCATGAATTAATTTATATCATCGGATAAGAGTTTAAACTTAAAAAAATAAATCTCTCTAACATTTTATGTAGCTACTTTATCATATAATAACATATACATATTATTTGATCGTATATTTTAAAATAGAAATAGGAATAAAACATACATTTTCTTTCTTTTAACGAAAAATCTACACACAGATATCATACCACATAAATAAAAAGACTCATTCTTTCTTTTACTCATAGTTCCATTGTAGTTCCTGGAGTTCTTGTTTCTAATTTCAATGCATAGAAACAATTTTTCTAGAAGTAAAGAAGACAAGCATGAAGAATAAGAAGAAGAAGAAAAATAAGAAGAATAATAATGATGATGATAATGATGATGATGATAATGATGATGATGGTGGTGATGATGATGATGATGATGGTAACCCATTGACAAAATTAAGTTACATTCAAATGAGTAATAAATGCAAGCATTTTTTCCAAGTCAGTAAAGTGAAATTCCAATTGCTTAATATCACACAAAAGTTGAATTAATCAATATTGTGAAATTCATTGATCAAAAATATGATATCCATATACATATCATGGAGTTTGTATTTATCACAAATACATATATGAAATCCCAGATTTTAGCAATGGAATATTTTATAACTTACTTGCAATATGATGAATTTTGATCGTTTTTTTTTATAATACATTTTGTCATTTCTCCTGGAATTTCATCAATAAACTGCCCAAATTGAAAGGGCAGACAGTTAACTTGTTTTATTAATTTATTATTTTAGAAATTAATCATTTTTAAAGTAAAATTAATGTTTTTTAGAGATCAATGTAAAAGCATCCATTCTAGATAATGATAAAAGTTATGACTAGAGTTGAAGTGTTTCAGTTCTGTTTATAACCTCTCTCTATTGACATTCATGTTACTAACTGTTCAATTGAACTCAATGATAATTCAATCAGCCTAATAAAATTGTCTCCATTTAATACATTAAAATGGAGATTAAACATATTGATACAGTAAAACTAAAAGAAAAATTTTTCATTTTACAATTTCAATATTTTTTTTTTTTAATTTTCAACCATAAACCAAGAATCCACATGACATTTCTATACTTTTAATGAATATATATTTTTAACATATATCTTTAATAATATAGTCCAATAAACTAATAAATAAACAAACATATTCAAAATTTACTTGACCACTGATCCAGTTCTAAGAAACTATGGCATTTACCTAAAATATTATAATCCATATTGCTTTGCCTGGTATTTGTTTTTTATGCACAAAATTTGAACCAATTCTATTCAATATAAATCTAATGATCCTTAATTTTAAAATTTTATTTTAGCTTAAATAATGAAAGCGATTACAATAATTTACCAACAAACAAACAAACATATATTATAACTTAAATAAAATCATTTAATAATAATAACAACAAATATCTCTACATACAATTAATTTAGCTACAGTAATTAATTGATTGTAATGAAAACAGAAGTTAAATGACTAACAAGAAGATTTAAATATGATTGCTTGATTAAAATTACAAAGAAGAGACATCCATTAATTATAGTCTCTAAATCATTTTGATATATTGCATGTGAAATATATCATAATCCTATTAAATTTATCAATACATTTCTTTATATGATGACAATGATATTTTGGATAATAAGAGTATTTTGATTACTTTTTAAGTAAAAACATTAAAATTAATATGATTTATATATCAATTTTATATATTAATTTGTATGAGCAAGCAATATTCAATGAAGTAAAATTACCTCTTTGTAATCTTGAGTATGAAACAGTTACAGTCCTTAATAATTTAGGAATGTTTTTAAAATATGATATTGGATTTATAAACATGATAATGTGTCATATAATTTCAAAAATACTTTTATTTTTCCAATTTAAAAAGGTAAAATGAAATTGATAAAATTTCATTAATTATTATTGATTGTCATTTTTATTCATTGAAGGCAAAGATGCTTTCAATAAATGAAATAAGTTGCTTCCAATTACGGAAGAATAGTTACCAGAGACTGGTTTTAAATAATAAAAAAGTACTATAGATGTTATGTTTGCTGCTATCTCAATGCAAGTAAATATTAATAATAAAAGTCTTATTTTCATATCGCTTTCATTGATTTTGTCCTAATTAACTTAACAAGTCTGGCTTAGTCTGTGGCATCATTTGGTATTAGTTAGTTACCCACAAAATTTATTAGTATTATACAATTTCTACATGATGAAGTAAGAGGAAATATTATTTTGGAAAATCAGTATTTTGGAATGAAAATTAGCATTAAACATAGATGTCTTGTAAACCTAAATTTGATTTCCATTTTTCTGATAGCAGTCTTGATCATTTTTATAGGTAGTATTCTAATGAATGAAAAGTCAAAATGTATTACAGGTGTGATTGTGAAATTTTTAATTTGAATAGATTAAAAAAACAAAACCTTCATCATTTTTTGCTTTTGGACTTATAATATACTGATGTTCACATTATCCATAGCAATTCAAAAGGCAAGCTATAGAATATTTAATAAATTCAAATGAAAAATCTTTAAAAAAATTTAGCATGTATGGTTAACAATTTAGAATTTAAATCACTTCAAATATTTTGCTAATGCATCATTTATATTTTTAAATTTAACACTTAGACAAGGATCCCATGTGTACTTACATTTATAAGGTATATAATACTGAACTGATTATAGATGGTGCAACTTTGCTTTCAATTTTTTTTAAAAAAGAAAAAATATAATATTAATAAATAGTATTTGTTTATTATCAGATGTTAGATAAATCTGACGTTTTTTATGAAACTGAATATGTATCATGAATTTTAATTCTCGATATTTTTTTTTTTGTCATTTTTTGTAATCGAAAACCCTTAAACTTTTCTAATGATATCTCTGATTTCATCAAGTATAAATATTAATGTGAAATTAAATAAATTTAAATGCAAGACAAATCAAACAAAATCAAATACCAGATTTGAATAAGTCGAAGTTATATACTTACTAATAAAAATAGACTTTTTTTTTCTTTAATAAAATAATCGAATAATTAATTGCTCAGAAACTTCATAAAAATGTATGCACCGGAAGTAATGTGTTGGAATTCAAATCCATGGACGTTGAGCTTCAAAGTTTCCATTCTACCATTACATTATACCATCTGAATAAAGTATTACTATCAATGAATATAATTTAGTATCAAATGTTTTAGTTTCCTATTTTATAGATTCTAAATCTGATTTCAGGCATAGCATTAAATGTATAAAATGCTAAATTTTAAGGATCTAAATAGACATTTATTAATCTTATAAATAGTATTTGTAAATAGTTTCAAATGATTAGTATGACAGGAAGTCACCGACAAATTTAGTTCAATGTGTGTGTCAGGATAACACAATTTCTCAAAACTATTCTGATTCATTCAATGTTTTTAAAAACTCTTGGAAAAAGTTAGATCTCATGATAAATGGTGACAATTTGTAAACGATATTGTGAGTTTTCAACAGACGCTGATAAATTGCAATCAGAAACGTTCAATCTACTGAGTTAAAACGATAGGTTTTAGAGTAAATTTTAGTAAAATCAAAGTAGTTCTTAACAAGTTTGCTTTATCTAAAGACCTTGTACTAAATGTAAATAGAACTAAGAAACTATGTACTTATTTGACCTGATTGTTATTTTTTTATTACTATGAACAAAATCAACCCAAAAATAAACATATCCTACCTAAACATTTTGTAGGTTTAGTATATTAAAATAAACTGAATTTCTATGTTTGCAAAAAGATTATAATAATGAATTTTTTTTATTGAAATTTGATAGATGAAATCTAGATTTAAATATCGAATAAGCTTTTAAAATGCAATACAATAACAAACAATTGTTTTTTAAAAAATGTTGGAAATAACTATATATATAAGACAAATAAATTGTTATCTAATTCAGTATTAGTGAAATCTTGTAAGACAAAAATATATAAAAATAAGTATAATAGTTTATATCAAGTAAAAAAAATAGCATCAATATACAACAAAAAGTTTAGAATCCATATAAAAAACTGAATAATTCTTAAGTGAAAACAAATGTCATAAAATCAAAATATTTGTTGGATTATTATAAAAAATTGTAAAATAATTGAATATATATATATATAGCAGACCAATTCCTTACAAGTGTGCAAAGAGTGCAATGATCCCTGCCAGCACAATTTAGGGATGATATAATGGAACTAGTTCATAAAATTTAGAGAATAAATAATATATTGAGTTGTTTGGGCACATTCGTCTCCATTTCAATAAGATGCTGAGTCTCTGGGTAGTTCAATCATTGGTATGAGCTTCAACACAAATTTAAGATCACAAATGATATATTGAGATATTTTGCAAAATACATTTGTAAATAATTTAACATTGATATTTCTGAATTTGATCATAGATTTAAGTATATTTTTAACATCAATCACTATTAGCAGTTGCGATCTTTTCCAAAATTAAAAATAATAAAACATCAGAGTTAATGATATCCAAAAAAAAAAAAAAAATATTCGTAAAATATTTTTTTTTTTTTACTATTTGTGATTTTTTTTTATTTTAATACTATCATCATCAACATCATTTTCCATTATTATAATTCAATTCAAAATGAAGTTTTTTCCAAGTTTAAACCAGTTTCACCAATTTCTAGTATCTCTATTCCACACCTTCCAGCGACTTCCTTATATTATCCATTTGTTTTCATGTGGAGTCTTTTTTTAGAATTTTTACAGTCTCTTAGAAACCAGTTTAAAATTTCAATTATCAATCTAATTATCACCTCTTATGGAAATGTATCTAGTGCAACTCCAATTGAGTCTCTTATTTCTTTAAAAGATGTTAGTGCTATTTGTTTGTTCTCACACTCATGTCTTTTGTTTTTGATCCCTTCTTGTTATGTCTAACATAATGTCTCTGTATTTCACTGAGTGGTCTGATGTTTCTGTATTGTCCTCTGTTAAGTATCAAAATCTCAAATTAATAACACATTTATTAAAAACTTTCCTTTTTATATACAAAGGCATAGTTCTTTTTAATATTAAGTTATTTTTATCAAAAACATTCAATCCAAACTTAATTCTGGGATTAATTTTATTTATTACATTTCCAGCTATATTACTAATTTGACCAATGTATCTGTAGTGGTTAACTTCTTCAAATTAATCATTATCAATCTTAATTTTATTCTTTATTGAACATTACTTTAGTTTTTTAGAATTTTTCTTTAGTTCTATTTTATTACTTTTATGTGTAAGAATAAAAAATTGTAGATTTCCAATTAAACAAGTAATATGTCTAAATGGATTAAAACATTGGCAATGATTAAGCTAAGTATAAATCGTAGTATTAATTGACTGAGCACTTTTGAGAAGTTATCTTCTCATAATCTTAGCAAATTAATTAGGTGAGCACCATGCAATATGTATGCAATAAATATTTAAATATATACAAAATAAATGAGAAAGTTCATTTTGAAGGGGAAAAAGCATGCTTTCTTTTAGTTTATAGCATAGATGTTGTTAGCTATAAGCCATGTTTCTATGATTTTAAATTTAGAGTCGTAACATTCTATTCATGTAATGAAAGTTTATACATATGATTAGTGGATCTTTGGTTTTCTAAAAATATGAAATGGTATTCAGGTTTACTAAGAACTCTTTTGTAAGGGTAACAGTGCTGAAAGACACAAGTGGAGAGTTATATGTGTGGAATTCACTATAGTATATGACACTGCAACTGTTTTTGGGGCATGGAATTTTGTACATTGTGTGAGGAGTCTGATCAGAAAATATGTGGCATTTTGAATTATTAATTAATCTATTGGTGGGAGGGAGAGTACAAAAGTTAAGCTTGAGAAAAGGAAAAAAAGAATTTAATAAAGTTTTAGTAAGGGAATGGATATGTGGAAGGAGAAGCCATGGTTTGTCATCTTTGGGAAAGATGGTATTTAATTTCTGGTAAAATTATTTTACTTTTCTTATCCAACATTAATGAGGTTTTGTTTTGTGAGAGGCTTCAAATTTACATAAGTGATAATTATGAAAAAGAAAATGATGAAAGACCTGCAAATCTGTTTGTGCATGAAGAGTTTGATTTAGGATGTATGTCACCTCTAATTTCCAAAGGTTTAACACACATACTGTAGTTTAGTTGATTTACATCTTATTGTATGCTGATGTCCAAATATTTAAGTTTATTGTGCAAGTCTTCCCAAGCAATAGTGAGTAATAAAGAGAAATGGGCCTAGAGATCCAATTGAATTTTGCTGATAAAGGATTCAGGTCTGGCAACAAACATGTTGACAACATAGTAGGTATAAATAAGGTTGGAAGTACTACTGACATATTTAGAAAGCAATTTATCATTGTTTAAGTATATGCTGGATAGGATTCTGCTGAGTGGTAATCCCATTGTCCATAGAATGTGGCAATAACATTGTCATCAAACCAGGGTAAAAAATCAGAGATAAAGGTGATGCATGTCTTTGATCTCATAACCATTTTTAAAAAAACTATATCATCAAAATTTTATTTTTTAATTCTATTTTTACTTACTTCACTAATTTATTAAAATTGTTTTGTTTTAATTTTTCAAAATCTAAAATGGTCAATATTAATATCATTAAAAAAGTAGATGGATATATATATATATATATATATATATCCATCTACTTTTTTAATGAATGTTCACACACACACACACACACACACACATATATATATATATTGTGCCCTTATCTATAGGTCATAATAGAGTAGAATGGTCAATTGCTAAAAAATTTTAAATTTTAAAATACGTTTGTGTAATATATTGATAATTGTATGATCGATTAGATTTTATAGTACAATTTAAGGCTGAAAAATACCTGGTATATAAAAGTGTAATGGATTATTTTAAAAAAACAGTTAAATAAAGCTTAATTATATCCTTGCTTATGGTTGTAAAAGCTGGCCATATAAAATAATACAGCTATAAATAGTTAAAAGTATATTAACAATTCAATTGTAATGTTTTAAAACTAATAAATTAAATAAACGCTATATGTAATATTATAATTATAATTAATATTCAAATTTAATCTAATATATTTTAAGATAAACTTTGGGATGGTGAGAATTATATTTAGTTCAACATTTTTAAATTATTTTCCAAATTTTTATAAAATATATGAGTTTTGGTAATTTAGACCGAGACGTAAGCTAAAAAAAAAAAAATCATCTGATAAAGTTAGTAATCATGTGACTGTATATTATATACCTTCACACACATGCTTGTTAGAATATAATAATAAAGTTTGTGAATTATAAAACTAAATGTAATTGCTATCTATCGTTAAAGTAAAAGTTGAAATATTGAATGTTATTTTAATAATTGTTTTAAAATTTAAATGATTTTGATAAAACTATAATTGAGTTTAAAAATACTATTCTAAGTAATATTTTAAAACATGACATCATAAATTCTTTATTTTAAAAAGTTTAATCTATTATAAAACTAAAAATGTGTAAATTTGTTTGCGCTAAAAAAAGTCATTAACCAATCAACGGAGGTATTTAGCAGATGAAAAATAGGAATTAGAAGGAGCGGGAGAAGGAATGTGTAAGTAAAGGAAGGAGGAACATATTTTTTTAGCTGTATAAGATTGTAAGCTAGAAAAGTGTTATAATTTAAAAAATTTTGTATTTATTTTAAAAGTTTTGTTTTAAAATATAATATTTTGAACTGTCTTTAAATGGAAGGCTAATTTAAAAGATTTCTTACCAGGATTTTTATTCAAGTTTAGCCGAAACCTTGCAGTAAAATGGAAATACTACAGAAAAAAGTACCTAAAAGTATTGATAAAGTAAAAATAATTGTAAAGTGCCTTGAATACAGTTTATTTGTGATCAACCAGAAAATCATTAGAACTCAGATAAATATAATTTGGACATTATACAGAAAACTTAAAAGAAAAGTTATTTGCCGTCAGGAAAAATTATGATGCACAATTTTAAAAGGTTACTCCGAAGTTTTTTATTCTTCTCTATGGAAAAATTAAGATGCATATATCATAAAGAAAAAATTATGTAAAAGTTATAA
Organism: Epiperipatus broadwayi; assembly: GCA_028023455.1. Lineage (NCBI taxonomy): Eukaryota > Metazoa > Onychophora > Udeonychophora > Euonychophora > Peripatidae > Epiperipatus > Epiperipatus broadwayi. The sequence goes on from JAQFVV010006429.1 coordinate 1,155,330, forward strand.
TGGAGAAAGAATGTTTGTCTTTTTAAAGGAAACATTACAAAGTATATAGTACCAGAATTTTAAAAGAAGGAAAAAAGTTACAGAATAATAATATGAGAGGGCTATTGTGTTTTTTTTTTATGAAAAAGGAACCAAAAAACTTTCTCTAAGAAGAATTAAAAATATTATAAAGTGTTCATTAGAGAAATGATTAATAAAGATAAAGATTTGGAAAATATAAATCTAATTTACTTAATGAAATGAATCCATGGAAACAGAAAAGTTTTATTGAATATTTAAATCAAAGTACTAAGAAGATGCATCGTAAAAGTCGCGTGGGAGAAAATATTAGCAAGAAATATTAGAAGAGAATATTTAGAAGTTTTCTTTATGGGATTAACTAATATCATAATTAATAATTGTATTAAATATTATAAAAACCAAGGATTATCATTCATGAATATTTATTGAACGAAGTAATATTTGTTTTACCTTAAAATTGAACAAGCAGGGAGAGGAACATTAGGTGAATGGAAAAGAAATAATAAACAATTTTTTTTGGCTTTAGTATGAACGGTTTTTAGGAAAATTTGAGAAAGGAGTACAGTAAATATAGTTTGAATATTTTTTTTTACTAATTTATTTTAAAATATAAAATGTTATGTGAGATTAGGGAAAACATAAAACATAAATTTAGTAATATTAAAATTTAAATATAATAGCTTGATAAAATTATAGAAATAGTGTTTAAATAAAGTGTATGGATGTGAATCTTATATCTACAAGGATCAAATGGATGGTGTAGCCTACGGAACGCGATCGAGGAGCTAAAGGTCGTTTGGTAATTTTAATAGTTATTTATAATGCATAATGTATTTTTTTAGATCATCTATTGACCTAAGAATGAAGTGTGAAAGTCTTAATTATATGTACACATTTTATGCAACATTTTAACATATAATGAGATAGGAGTAATTCGGAATATGCATGCAACAATTTATTTAAATTATATTAATAATATAATTTAACAGAACAATTGTGTGATTCTTTTGAACTTTCATGTGATAAAGTATTCAGATATTTAAATAGTTTGTATATGATTAAATATACGGATGAAAGTAGTAAAAAGATTTTCTTATAGAACAGTGGAATAGTTTTAAAATATCAATGAATTTTATTATTGTTAGTAATGCAGATATGTATTTGTCGATGTACAGTATAGAAAAAATCTTGAGAAATAAGATCGGATAGTGACTTGGAAGTACTAGTGGAGAGGAAACCAAGATGATGTGTTTTTTTTTAAGAAATAGGAAAATATAAGGGATTTGGATCATATTTAGTTTTGTGTGATTTAGTATAGTTAACAAAGTCATATGACTGAACACATATGGTTTGGACAGTGTTTTGCATATCTTTAAACTTTTGATGTTAGAATAAAGCTGAAGAAATAGCTTTAGCATCGTTCCTATTATAGAGGTTGGTAGACAGGTAAAGGTCACTCCTCTATAGTGTCTTTTAATTTACTGTGCCATGATTGTCAAGGTATATGACAAGTAATATTCTAGTTGTATTTTGATCCTATGCATCTATCTTCACTATCCTTATTTCGTGAATCTGCATCGGTCAGAAAGATATTTTCAAAGAAATAATGAATAAAATAGAATTGAAGATATGTTATCGTTTATGTAAGAATAGTTTATTTGCTTGAATGTATAGAATTGTGTAACTTTAAAATTGAAAGTCCAAAATATCATAAAGAGAGAAAGAATCATATAATACATTGTAAAATTAATTCAGAAATGAATATAAGATTTTGAAGAGAAATCTAAACCAAGTATTTTAAAAGTGATAATAAAATTTGAATTTTTATTTTTTTAAATATTAATGTTGGAGGGAATGAGTATTGCATATTTATCAAGAGAAAATTCAATAAGGTATAATAAACATATACTTGTGCATGGTATATTAATGGTTGTAATTATATCATCCGAAGCAAGGCTTGAATGAGAATATTAGGATTAATAAACATCGGATAATGAATAATAAAAAAAAACCTAATACCAAATGTAGAATAGTGTTTTGACTTTGTAAGATTCCATACAACCAATATGAAACTAAATTTTGGTTATTTTGTAGAATTTTATTACGAATGTAAATTTTGTAAAAAAATGTAATTTTAATAATATTAGGGATGAAAAGTGTTTGTGATAATCATATAAGAAATGCATTTTGTAATAAGCTAACCATAATAATAAATCAAGTAATAATACTGTATTTTCTTAAGCGTTAAAAAATAAGATTTAACTAGGAAAAGTAAATAATATTTTGATTTCATTTATAAACTAATAAACTAAGTTGAGATATGAAAGTAAGGGATATCCAATGTATATAATGTAAAAATATTGTTAATTTATTTATGTTGTTAATAAACTTTGTTTTAAATTTGTTTTAAACTTTTTGTGTCCGAGTAGTTATTTCTCCACATGGATGCATGAAATCACGATACATTTATAATTGAAACAGACATATAAATTTTGCACAAAAGGTAAACATAAAAGTGTTATAAGAATTTTGAGAATTTATTGGTATGTTAAAATTAAAAGATCATAATTTTATATTATTTATTGGTCATAAGTCGGTTGCCACAATATTACATTAAATTATATGCTAATGTTGCCACACGTATTCTGTTGGCAGATTATTAAAATACTACCGCATACGTATTTATTTATTTCATTTAGGAAGAAATAAGATTATATTATATTATTATTGTTATTATTATTTTTTATTATTATTAGTTGCTGTGTAGTAGATTATGACATAAAATTCCCTTTTCATATTTTACTACCGTAATTTTAAATCAGTTAGAATACAATTTATGAACCTGAGATTTTATTTTATTTTACTTCATTTTATTTAATTGAGCTAGATTCTTGTTATAAAGAAGATTAAGATATGATTATTATTTTAATCGTAGTGAATAGAGCTCAAAAAGTCGTAAGAATACTATGAGTTAGTTATTTGGTATAGTAAAAAGGGGGGATAGTGTTCTTATGCCATTGAGGTAGTATCGTGTGGATAATGGCTCAATGTAGTCTATCTCGTTCCCTGTATTGTCACTCCATGTCTCATGAAAATAGTAAATATTTGTTAATTCATTTTAAAATTGAACCGTATTTGTATTTTAAAATTAGAGCTAGTAATCATTTTAATTAATGCTGAATATTTCATTTATTTATTTGTTAACTGAGCTAGAACCCGTAATATTCGTAATAAACAGTATATTTTGGGGTGAGAATGCACGGGGGGACGTTAGAATATATATATTGTAGCCTCAACTTTCTCCGCGCACTCTTTCACTCATTTAACATCAATAAACTTTAATTTATTTCAAGTAGCTAGACAACTAAATTTAATACTAACTTGGGATCAAATATACCTGGGGCACCAAATTGCAGCTATAAATTGTAATGCCCACCAGAGATCATCATCATTAGCCATATTTAGGACTATAGAGGGTACTGGAGAAAACAAATAAATTGTATCATAAAAAAAAAATTAATAACAACAAGGATATTGATAAAACCATGTAATCTATGTGGCCTTAATTTCAAACTCGGTTGAGTCATGCAAATATTTCATAATTAATTTATTATCAAATCCATAATAATAATAATAATACAACCTTCTCCCATAACTTTATTATAAATATCTGATCCCGAGTGGTAACTACAGAAATTATTATACACATTTCCCATTTATATCGGACTGGAAATGAATCAATAATCGATGCAGAGAACTCATACTCTATGTTCATAATATAAATTTATCATTTAATTTAACATTAGATAAAAAAATTATCTAGATCAATTCTCCTCATTTGATTCCATTACCTTATTTTTCGTTCTCAGCATCTATCACTTTAAATTAGCTACAATTATATAACACGGAATGTCTGTGTTATGTTCTCTGATCTGAGAATCCCTAATCTTACTTCTAAACATGTAAATTAACCTGTCAATCGACTATCAATTTATGATCCCTACTTTAACAACAGTATGATAATTTTATTAGATGATGATACTTGACTTCCGAAGTAGCTCTTAGATTAATAATTGAACTGCTCTTTCTCAAGGTCTAGATCTGTCAAGAGATGCACTTACACACGATTACATTGTAATGGATATTACTCCCAAATATCTTAAGTCAAATTTTGATACGAATTTACTATTGGGAATCACTCTAAACACCGAGAGCAGGAAAGGGGTTTTATGTCTGCTCCTAATATTCACAACATTACCATGAACCAAAAGATAAAATTGACTAAATTTAACTTAACTAATCCCTGTCATTTTATTTTATATATCTCAGATGTTGACCAAACTATAATTAATAGCGTTAAATCTATCCTATATCGCAAAATAAACTATGGAAGCAAACTATGGACATTAATCAGATAAATTAATCACAATTTACTGGTAGGTAAACTACGGAAATAAATCACAAAATTAGGTTTTGTGAATTAACTATAAAAATAAATCATGTGAAACTGAATTATAGAAAAGTGACTTATAAAATGAATTATGTAAATCGAATATAGAAATAATCAATATAAAAATCAACATCGTAAGTCAATCATGGAAATAAATTGTCAATATAAAATTAACTATGTGAATCGAATATGGAAGCAATATAATAATGACTACTGCAAATCGATTGTGGAAATAAATCATCAATAGAAAAATGAATAATTAAATTTAAATATAAATTAATATTACTTAAAATATAGGTGCTGTATGAAAATTCTGTAGATATTGGAAACATCAAAACACAAGACACAATGTAACTTATAACAATTGTAAAACTTTATTATATGAACAAGAATTAAAATAAAACATACCCAAATATAATATGGTTACACTTAAATATATATTTTAGATCCACTAAATATTATGGTTTGAATACATGTTTAAAATTACTATATTTCTTTTTAGATAACTTATTTATTGCTTTTGACCCATTTATTTGTTAAGATAAACACACAAAAATAATACACACTTACGCACGGAATCAGAATTCCGTATTTCTGTTAACTTTAATAAATCTATATCTCGAAAAAGAAGAAACCTATAAACTCATACTCTCCTTTTCATTTGTAAACATTGTCAATGGACTATTCCAAATAATACCTCGTTTCACTTACTCTAATCAGCAATGTTAACTAATCAGAAATTTCCATATCATTTATTAATTAATAATTTCTTTCTATTCTTATGAAAAAAGGATGATATAACATATAATATTAAAAAAAACCTTTACTGGTCTTGTGGATTGGTTTAAATTCAAAACCCACACTTTTACGTTAATGCCCGTCAGATCTTTACATTTTTAACTGTAGATATTTTAATAGGTCAGTCTGTTGATCCAGCTCGACAGCTCTCAACTTATCATATTCACAAAATCAATACTCGGTTAGTTTACCAATTAAAATCTTTGTCATTCCTCATCATACCTCCATCTGACCGAATCCTTATCCTGTCAGGGCAATTTTATTCTGTCCCACATCAGAAAAACACTCTCTAGATCCTTCAATACCATGCAGTATATATATATATGATAAACAAAAATGCAAGTTAAAAAACTTGCTAACGCTTGTATTTATGTCACAGATGGGTCCTACCAAAACACCTATCAAGCGTTTTTCGTTCATAAACGTCAGAGTAGTTAGTATTCACTATCTCTAACTTAATCCACTTTCAGTCATGATTTCAAGCTTTTGCTATCGTCAGTGAAAGACAGGAATAAAGAAACTAGATCTAAATACAAACCTGAGCGTTTTGAAACAATTTCTATTCAGCTTGCAAGCGTGAATTTTTAGACACTAATGTCAAACCAGCATAGCAAACCAGATAGCTATATGGGTCTGATCTCAGTTCAGCATCACCACATAGTAGAAGCTCTGCAATCTATATCTGCAAAGCCTCAAAGGTACATTTATGATAAACAAAAAGCAAGTTAAAAACTTGCTAACGGTTTTATGTCCACAGATGGGTCCTCCAAAAACCCTATCAAGCTTTCGTTTACATAAACGTCAGAGTAGTTAGTATTCACTATCTCTAACTATAATCCACTCAGATCAGATTTCAAGCTTGCTATCGTCAGTGAAAGACAGGAATAAAGAAACTAGATCTAAATACAAACTCTGAGCGTTTATGAAACAATTCTATTCAGCTTGCAAGCGTGAATTTTTAGACCGTAATGTCTTCAAACTCAGCATAGCAAACCAGATAGCTATGGGTCTGATCTCAGTTCAGCATCACCACATAGTAGAAGCTCTGCAATCTATATCATTGCAAGAAAGACCTCAAAGGTACATTATGATAAACAAAAATGCAAGTTAAAAACTGCTAACGTTTTATGTCCACAGATGGCGTCTCCAAAACACCTATCAAGCGTTTTTCGTTTACATAAACGTCAGAGTAGTTAGTTTCCTATCTCTAACTATAATTCCACTTCGATCTGATTTCAAGCTTTTGCTATCGTCAGTGAAAGCAGGAATAAGAAACGTCTAAATACAAACTCTGAGCGTTTATGAAACAATTCTATTCAGCTTGCAAGCGTGAATTTTTAGACACTAAGTCTTCAAACTCAGCATAGCAAACCAGATAGCTTATGGGTCTGATCTCAGTTCAGCATCACCACATGGTAGAAGCCTCTGCAATCTATATCATTGCAAGAAAGACCTCAAAGGTACATTTATGATAAACAAAAATGCAGTTAAAACTGCTAACGCGTATTTTGTCCACAGATGGCGTCTACCAAAAACACCTATCAAGCGTATTTTCGTTTACATAAACGTCAGAGTAGTTAGTATTCACTATCTCTACATAATTCCACTCAGATCTGATTTCAAGCTATTTGCTATCGTCAGTGAGCTGAACGAGATCAGACCCAGCTATCTGGTTTGCTATGCTGAGTTTGAAGCTTGTGTAAAAATTCGTGCAAGCTGAAAGAAATGTTTCTAAACGCTCGAGTTTGTATTTAGATCTAGTTCTTTATTCTGTCTTTCACTGCTAGCAAATAGCTTGAAATCGATCTGAAAGTGGAATTATAGTTAGAGTAGTGAATACTAACTACTCTGACGTTATGTAAAAAATCGGTAGGGTTTTTGGTAGGCGCCATCTGTGGACTAAATACAAGCGTTAGCAAGTTTTAAACTGCATTTGTTTATCATAAAGCCTTTGAGGTCTTTCTGCAATGATAGTGCAGACCACAGTGGTGATGCTGAACTGAGATCAGCCCATATAGCTATCTGGTTGCTATGCTGAGTTTGAAGCTTCGTGTCTAAAAATTCCCTTGCAAGCTGATAGAAATTGTTTCATAAATGCTCAGGTTTGTATTTAGATCTAGTTTCTTTATTCTGTCTTTCCTGCGATAGCAAAAGCGAAATCAGATCTGAAGTGGTATAGTTAGAGATAGTGAATACTAACTACTCTGACGTTTATGTAAACGAAATACGCGATAGGTGTTTTTGGAGGTCTGTGGCATAAATACAAGCGTTAGCAAGTTTTTAACTTGCATTTTGTTTATCATAAATGTACCTTTGAGGTCTTTCTTGCAATGATATAGATTGCAGAGGTTCTACTATGTGGTGATGTGAACTGAGATCAGACCCATATAGCTATCTGGTTTTCTATGCTGAGTTTGAGACATTCGTGTCTAAAAAATTCAGCTTGCAAGCTGAATAGAAATTGTTTCATAAACGCTCAGAGTTTGTATTTAGATCTAGTTTCTTTATTCCTGTCTTTCCTGACGATAGCAAATAGCTTGAAATCATGATCTGAAAGTGGAATTATAGTTAGAGATAGTGAATACTAACTACTCTGACATTTATGTAAACGAAATATGCTTGATAGGTGTTTTTGGTAGGCGATCTGTGGACATAAATACAAGCGTTAGCAAGTTTTTTAACTTGATTTTGTTTATCATAAATGTACCTTTGAGGTCTTTCTTGCAATGATATAGATTGCAGAGGCTTCTACTATGTGGTGATGCTGAACTGAGATCAGACCCATATAGCTATCTGGTTTGCTATGCTGAGTTCCGAGACGCTTGCAAGCTGAATAGAAATTGTTTCATAAACGCTCAGAGTTTGTATTTAGATCTAGTTTCTTTATTCCTGTCTTTCACTGACGATAGCAAATAGCTTGAAATCATGATCTGAAAGTGGAATTATAGTTAGAGATAGTGAATACTAACTACTCTGACGTTTATGTAAACGAAAATACGCTTGATAGGTCAGTTTGGTAGGCGCCATCTGTGGACATAAATACAAGCGTTAGCAAGTTTTTTAACTTGCATTTTTGTTTATCATAAATGTACCTTTGAGGTCTTTCTTGCAATGATATAGATTGCAGAGGCTTCTACTATGTGGTGATGCTGAACTGAGATCAGACCCATATAGCTATCTGGTTTGCTATGCTGAGTTTGAAGACATTACGTGTCTAAAAAATTCACGCTTGCAAGCTGAATATGAAATTGTTTCATAAACGCTCAGAGTTTGTATTTAGATCTAGTTTCTTTATTCCTGTCTTTCACTGACGATAGCAAATAGCTTGAAATCATGATCTGAAAGTGGAATTATAGTTAGAGATAGTGAATACTAACTACTCTGACGTTTATGTAAACGAAAATACACTTGATAGGTGTTTTTGGTAGGACGCCATCTGTGGATATATATATATATATATATATATATATATATACCACGCACACAGCAGTGTCTGGATAAGGGAAATTAAAACCAAACCAATGACAACTTCAACTCTTAACTCCAATCGTTTGCTTCAGCCTGGGGAAGAGAAATCTTTTCTTAAGACTTAGAATGTGTGAGGAGCTCCGGCCTACACATTTATTCATAATGGGCATGCAAAACCTTTTCCTCAATTCAACAATAACTTTATTAATAATTCCCTATCTTTAATAGAATAAATGGAGTGAAACTCAGTCATCTCCAACTATCATGGTAAATCAATCATGAGACAGCTATTTTCCGTCCACGAGGTGGCACCATAACTCTACCTCAATAATATCAAGCCTTTACTGCTTTATATATGCACCTACATACATTGATTACAGTCTAAATGAATGACAAAGACTAACTGGATCCTGAATTAAAACATGTATGAATCACTTCAATCTTAAACTGCCGAGCCGATCACACACACCCTACACCTATATCAATAACAGATCATTGACACTGATAGCACAACTGTGGTTTTCTACACGATCATCCATATCATTCATACCTAATATCAAGCACAAATACATATCAAAATTTGTTAAGAATATAAAAGGTATTTTATATCATTACTCTCTTCTCTTTAAATTTAAATCTACGTAAGCACTTATCTTTTCAATGGGATCAAAATCATTCTTTTTCTCTTTCCATTTGCATATTTTAAAACATAAATAATAATAAAAAAAACTTTATATTAAGATATTCTAGTGGTAAAACAAAAAAAGAACATTTCTATCAAACATGTACATATTATAAAACGAAATTAAAAAAAAAGACATATTATATAAACGAAATCAAATATAGAATAATACCAAACATTACTATAGTCTCTTTCTAATATTTTTTTCCTTTGATTGTACTCAGTTCATTTTATTTGGAGATAGCAGTTATAAATGCACATCGTAGACATTTATTTTAAATCAGATGTATACTAAAAATGCACATAGTTATTTGAATCACAACAGATAAAAAAAAATGAAGACAGTCTTTTTAAAATTGAAATGCATGAAAGACAAAGGGTTATATTTAAATCATATGTCGAAGACAAAGAGTTACTTTTAAATCAAATGTAACAAATGAAGAGTTACTTTAAATCAAATGTAGCAGACGAAGAGTTACTTTTAAATCAAATGTAGAAAATGAAGAGTTATTTTAAATCAAATGTAGAAAACAAAGAGTTATTTTAAATCAAAATGTAGAAAACGAAGAGTTATTTTAAATGAGAAGGTAGCTGCAGGACAATTAATAAATCTTAAAAAGAGTTTTGTTAATTACCTTCCACTTTGTTGGTTTCTTACCGGGATCGAACTCATTTGTTTCTTTTCCTCTTCTTTTCCATTTTTCAAAGATTCAAAGTACATACAACAAGCGGCTTCTCACTACCAAACATGAATTAACTTTTCTTTAAATATTATTCAGAAGTTTGCTGTAGCTTTTTTTTTTTTTAAATGAATTTTACACAGCCAAACAATTATGATAATATAAATTGATCCTTCATAGTTATACCATAGTGTGACAGTTCCTTTTTTAAATAAAATTTTAATAAGCGAAACCGATAGACTCTGACATTCAGAAAAAAATGTCTTACTGAAGGCTGATTGAACTTCAGGAAGAATAAATGCACACCATTGATATATGAATTAGAAATTCATATTTTGGTAAACTATACAACTCAAGTACATTGTTAACTTCTGAGACAGAAAATTAATAAAAATTTGGAGATAATTGGACTGCTCTCTCAGAAAGAAGCAAAAAGTTAAAAGTTCCCACCTAGCAAAATTTTAGAAAGTCCCCTGTCATTTTCTCCAACTCCCCTTTTATATTTTCCAGCACAAGGGAAGAGAGAGGGGAAAAAGAATTGGTCAATTCCCCTTTCCACAGGTGGTCACCTTCCAAATTTTTAAAGATAATCCATTCTCAGAACAAACAATTGAACCATTTATCAGTTGTCAGATTTTGACAGCTTTTTTAATCTCTTTTGGTAAAAGAATTGTTACACTTCTCTTGATCTAACAATTTCCCCTTTAGATTTATATTTTTGAATTACTAATAATAAATTACAACAGATTCATTTATTGTTCCATTGTTTCACACTTGTCAGGAAATAATATAAAAAAATGGTATCAATTTCTATAAAGGAAAAAAAAATATCAACTCATATATTGGTATTACACACACACATACATCTGTAGATTATTTAATAGAAAATTGCTTATTTAGACTACATGAACACAAAATATCCCACACAATTTCTTATAATTACAAATGCAATATTAATTATAATCTATGTTAATCATAACACAAATTCCCATTATTATTTTCTATAACTCTTAAGCTTATTCTCCCAAAAGAAACTGTTAAACAAATGCTATTGATAATTATTTTACTTTCAATTTTCACCAACTTTTTAGTGATAGACATTAAACTTTACAAAAGTCTATCCCAGATATATAAATATTTATTTCTCCATCATTATATTGGCGAATCATTACTGCAGCGTACAAAAAAAATCAAATCATCCCCCCTTTCACTAAATAATGCTAGCTATCTTTTTTACAAACACAAACTGTCTTTGTATGTTATTTCTGAGCTATCTAATTAGTGATTTCTCAATAAAGCTTTTTAATTTTTCCCACATTCAAAAAAAAAAAATTTTTCCTTCCTCTTTCCACAACTATCTCTCCTCCTCTACAACTGGTTTATAGGTGATATAGACCAAAGGGCTACAATATATATATATATATATATATATATATATATATATATATATATATATATATATATATATATATATATGTTTAGTATTATATATAAATTTATGCTGTAAATTTTTTTCCTATAAACTTTGTTGGAAATTTTAGATTAAGAATAGATTAAAGACTGATATGTTTTGCAAAGCAAATGATATACTAGTATTGAAATAACAATCTAAAAATAACTCAAGATTTATATATGCAAAGTTCTAAATGATAATATATTTCAATTAGATTATACATGATTCAAAATAGGTTTAAAAACAATATTAAAAATACATGTTTTAGAACTAATTTAGATTTAAATTCCAATTGATAAATGACAGAATTGAAATTAATATTAAAAACCTGAGTCAAGAAAAAAAGGACTTATAATTAAATTTAAAAAGTTATTTGGATAACAATGTTGTAATTAAAAAATAAGATAAATAGGGGGAATCTAAATAATAAACTGAATTTTTATTTAAAATATGGTATTTAGTCAAGAAAAAGTTTTCAAGTGTTGCATTAAAGATTAACAAATATATAAAAAAAAGTAAAAAAAAATTATAGAAAGAAAAATAGAAAAATATGGATTATATAAAAATTAAAAATATATTTAGGAACTTAATAAAAAATGTGAAATATATGCAAATTGAAGATAATAGTTAGAAGATTTATGTAGTCAAATAAATACAAAACCAAGTATTTTCAATTTTTGGGGGCATTTACCAGTGCATTCCTCATCAACTTTATTATATTTCACCTATCCACTCATGCATAAATCCAAATCACCCTCTCTCATTATGCATGTATTTCATGAACAAGCTTCATATGTTACATGGGTTGGATATATTAATGCCTAAATCTCCCAGCTTGCATTGATAATTTAATAGGTAGATTTGAATTAACTTATAGTATATTATTATTCACAGAATACTTAACTCTCCATGTCATCTCATATTGCTGACACATCTGATCACACACAGGTTGAAAAGATCAGGTACATCAGCAATATGAGATGGCATGGAGAGTTGAGAATCATGTGAAAGTCTGAGTTTGAATTCTGCATATATATATATATATATATATATATATGTTATACTTAATGTTTTCGCAGTTATATGATGTAGATAAATTATAACTTTTTTGGGCTATACTGTGTATTGTTTTCCATTAAACACCGATATTTCGATGAAATAGCAACCGCCATTATCAAGGTTAACTTTTGAAAGAAAAACCGTTACATCTTAACGAATAACGTGACTGTGTGCAAGATGAGAAATGAGATTCAAGTTCAGCATTTACAATATGAGGCTTATCAAAATGTTTATTTCCCTCAGTATTTTTACCTATTAATTTTAAGTTAATATTGGATAAAATGAGAGGTTTCCACAATGTATGAAGCACAACATATTCCAGCTATGTGGAAACCTCTCATTTTATCCAATATTAACTTAAAATTAATAGGTAAAAATACTGAGGGAAATAAACATTTTGATAAGCCTCATATTGTGAATGCTGAATTTGAATCTCATTTCACATCTTGCACACAGTCACGTTATTTGTTAAGATCTAACGGTTTTTCTTTCAAAAGTTAACCTTGATAATGGCAGTTGCTATTCCGTCGAAATATTGGTGTTTAATGGAAAACAATACACAGTATAGCCCAAAAAGTTATAATTTATATATATGCAGGTTTAAGACTGTATGGTATATTAATATATTATTATTGTGGATTCTATATTCTTAATAATAGATTATAATATTGAAAGAAAATCTATCAATTTATTCTTAATTTGTATTTTTTTTAAAATAAAACATTATTACTATGACATCAAAAGTAACATAAATATGGTTATGAAATCATCAAATTAATGGCAATATTGGGCATAAAAACTGAAAACAAACAAAAAATGAAATTATAATATTAAATAAATACTAATAATTGTTAAATTTATTAAGGAGCCTTTTTATAGTAGAAATTACTCAACCTGTTTAACTCTATATAATATATCAATGATTACATTTTATTATTATTAATTATTTATTTATTTTTAAATAATAAATTCCAATTATTAAATTATAGGCATAATAAAAATGATTTAGTAAAAGTCATATGAATAAAAGTTATAATTTACTTAATTTATTCTTATAATAATAATTACTAACTTTTTGTATGTAAATTAGTTTTTGAGCTGATTTACATTTGTAAGTTTTAGCTATATTTATATATCATAAAATCCATAAGTTTGAATCTAATGTGGGAATATTGTATAATACAACCCTGAATAGAAATTTATTAAGCACTATCATCTGCATCTATAAAGTATTAAAACTTATTATAGGTGGTGTAGCTATGGTTAAAGAAAAAAATATGTTGCTAAAACAGTATTGAATAATCTAGTTGCATTCTAGAATAATGTGATATATTATTAAACTTAAACTATTCCTAGCCAAAAGAAATGGATTCTTATAGTTGTTAAAAAAGTAGTGTCACCATAATTTATAGAAACATGAACTGGTTTTCATTTGACATGATTAGATAGGCAAATTGGCTTAGATTGAAAACATTTGTGTTTTTTTTTTTTAAATTGGACTGATAACTTAATAGTGAAACAAAGATAAATTATGACTAACATAGGGAAGATGCACTAAATCCTGAAAATTCAGATACTGGCCCAAGAACTAAAGTTCCTTTCATTGATCAAAGCCATAAGTTTGGAAGTGAAAAAATATTGGCTGAAAAAACACTGTATTTGTATTTTTTAGCAATATTGTCTGCATCTGCAAGTTATTAAAGCTTCCAGTAATTGGAATAGTTGTGGTGAAAAAGAAAGTTGTTGATGATACATTTTATTGAAAATTGTGAAGAAAAAAGGCTATTTTTGTGATTGTGTATTTCAGTTTTATTACATTTGTTTATATTTCCAACATTATAATATTATTTTTATGATTTTATTTGTAAACTTATATTTCTATGAAATAATTTTAAATGTGTGTAAATATAATAATAAAGAAGAAAAGTTAATTTGTTAAAATAAAAAGTTTCAAATTTATTTCAAATGGTCATTAGAGACTGTCAAAAAAAATCAGAACTACAAAAAGATTATCCATGGATTTATAATATTATCATTGGAATGAAAATGCAAATTTTATGTAATATAATATAAACAAAATTACCAGCTAAATCAAAGCAGTACTAAACTACATAATTTGGTAACAAATTTATTGGATCCACTTTAAGCAAAAAATTGAACCACTTCTAACTGAATATTATTATAAAGAGTAGTACTCAGACCTGAATTCTCTATGTACACATGTAGGTGACTTAGTGCTACTAGATTATGTAGTTTCAGCTTGTATTAGCAGTGATAATAGATTATTGTCATGATTAACTCACAGATGAAAATTTGATCTGTAGTATTGCATAAAAATTCCTATTATAATGTTTATATATAAATCCATTTTAAGAACAATATCTCTTATTAGTTATCTGAAGTACCATCATTTTCACATTACAAAAACCTCACTTTTATAATAATAATAATGGTGATGATGATGATGATGATAATAATAATAATAATAATAATAATAATAATAATAATAATAATAATAATAATAATAATAATAATAATAATAATAATAATAATAATAATAATAATAATAATAATAATAATAATAATAATAATAATAATAAATCAATCAATAGCAGCATTAAAGCATGAATAGTCAAAGTTCTACTTTTCTACAAATCAGCCAACTTTAGTATAACTAAATATTAAATAAAACAAGGATACACAAACTAATTTTTATTTAAACTTGAGCAAACCATACATCAACATATGTAAGTAAGTTGTATATACGAATAATTTATAATCTAATTTTAAAAATTGACCAATCACTTTGCAATATGTATATGTTTTGAAAACCATCTCTCTCATCAGTTGCTTAGGCCATCAATTATTCACACAAATCAATTAGCATATTAAATATTAAATTTTTACTGCTCTGATTTTCATAAACATTAAAAATGCAATTTGTATAAATTCATGTTTATTAATTAATTGTTGATCATTAACGATACATGGAAATATATAATTGAATAGATTATTACTTCTAGAAACTAAACAGTTCTATAAAATGTAAACTTTATTTGCAATGTGAAAAGTACTTACAATTCAGTCATCATTCTATATAAGTTAATTAACTGTCTTGAAGTTCATATATCTTTTAATAACAAAATCTTTTATCAGCTGATAAAGTGTCACTAATTATTCATAATTGTTTACATATATTTTTGGCATTAATTTGCATTACTTAATGGTTAGATATATTAACACATGATATTTGTGTGAAGGTTTATAATGATGGTATATTTGATATGATAATATGTTGGGCTATTTTCCATCATTTATTAGTAAATGCTGAATACAAAATTTTAAATTTTATTTAAAGTTTTTAAATACAAACAACTTGTTAGCAATAGCACACAAATAATCAACACATGCTATTAATGATATAATATTTTGAGTGGTATTATTCTCCACTTTTCTTTAGGTGTTGCTGCCCTAACCTGCAACAGTATTAAAAAAGGAATTAAACTCACACCTTTAAATTCTCAAATATTGAATTTAATGCAAATGCTCTAACCAACTAAGCTATTGTGTCAAAGGCAACAGATAGTAGAAATTTTACATATTTATATACGAGGATTGATTCAAATCCTCCTGTGACCTTCAATTTTTTTATTTATTTGTTATTTTTTTCTGAGAGCAAGGTTAATTAGAGGCTCCTCATACATTGTGTATTTCCATACTGGGATGAATTACAAGATTATTTGCCATTGTCATATAAGCAGCTTCCTTGAATTTTCTTCCTTGCACATTTTCCTTCTCTATCCAATATGTTTGTCTCTTCCCAATTAAACATATGGTCATTAGTACATATATGGTCTGCTAACTGTAGACGCATCTGTTTTTCTCTTTTAGCCATTAGTTTGCTTTCAATTATTATTCAACAGAGCAATAGATCTCACCAATATACTTCCTTCAACTTTCACATGGTATTTTATAGATGCAGATTTTGTTCTTCAGCATTTTTAGTTTAGGCATGGTAGAAGTAAGAATTCCTTGAAGTGGAGTTTGACTTTGGAAAGATGCTCAATTGCTATATTGTCTACACATTTTTTTTTAAATTTGACCATCAATTCTGGTATATATGGAAACACTATAATATGAATAATGTTTATTATTTTGCTGTCTCTTTTTGCTGGCTATTAAAGATTTTCTGGATGATCAATGATGGATAACCAGTCTTCATGAGAGATTGTTCTATGTGAATCTTTTCATTTTCCAAATTACTATTTTTTGAACAAATTTTCTTTACTCTGTTCCACAATGATAGTATAATTCCATGATTAGTGCTTCTGGTATGATTGGATGTATATGCCAAGAATTAGCCAGAGTGTGTTGGTTTCCTATACACTGTCATTTTACTTTGCTCTGATAGAGTCTTGACACAAGAACCTCGAAGAATGCCAAATTTTGTTCTTGTTCAGACTCCATTGTGAATGTAGTTGAAGGAATAACATTTGCATGGAAAAACCTGAAATCACAGCCATAAATACTACTGCATGTCCACCTAAAGTATGACTTCACTATGTTGATGATACATTTATGGTATGGCTGCATGATGAAGTGCAATTACAGTCATTTTAAAGGCATATCAACAACATATCTCCTTCAATTAAATTCACAAGGGAATCATAATGAAAAATTATCATTCTTAGATGTTCTTGTGACAAGATTCCCTCAAAACAAAGTAAAAACAGCTGTGTATAGGAAACCAGTATATACTGGAAATTACCTTGCATATACATTCAATCATATCAGAAGCACTAAACATGGACTTATACTATTACTATGGAACAAAGCAAAGGAAGTTTGATCAGAAACCAGTGATTTTAAAATGAAAAGATTGACTTAAAACAAACTCTCATGAAGAATGTATTCATCAGTGGTCTTTAAGAAAGACTTTAATAGTCAACAAAATGAGACCCAAAAAAGAATCAATTACTGATACTGTAGGGTATCCACACATACCAAGAATGGTGGACAAATTAAAGAAAATCTATAGACAATATAACATTAGACCAGTTTTCCAAAGCCATAACATACTCTGAAGGATTCTTACTTCTACCATGTTTAAACTGGAAATGCTGAAGAACAAAAACTCCATCTATGAAATACCACGCAATGTGAAAATATATTAGTGTGACTTGCTGAAGAACAAAAATTTCATCTATGAAATACCATGCAAATGTGAAAGTATATTAGTGTCACTTGTCCTGTTGAACAGTCATAAAAAACAAGAACTAAAAGTTAAAAGAAAAAACCAGATGTGTCTACAGTAGCAGGCCTTATTATTGCTAATGATCATATATTTAACTGGGAAAAAACAAAATTATTGGATAGAGAGGAAAAAGTACAAAGGAGAAAATTCAAGGAAGCTTTTCATGTGGTAATGACAAATAATTCTATAAGTCAACTCAGTGTGGTAATACACGATGTACGGAAGCATCTAATTAATATTGCTCTTAAGCAAGATAAATTAATAAATAAATAAAAATTGAAGAACTTACAAGGATTTGAATCAACTCTCATATTAAATATATGAAATTTCTACTATCTGTTGACTTTTACAGAATAGCTCAATTGGTTAGAGTTTTTGCCTTAATTCATTATTTAAGAATCTAAAGGTGCGACATCAGCTCTTATGCTAGTGTTGTCACTGGTTAGATCAACAACACTTGAAGAAGAGTGAAGAATAATACTACTTGAAATGTTGTATCATTACTAACCTAAAAAACAGGCAAAACTCTCTGCATGTATTGCCATTCAGTGCAATTCAGAGTAATCAATGGATGCTAGAAGACTTGTGCATAAAATCCCCATTTAGTGCCTACTCATTCAATATCCCCAGAATAGTTTCTGGCTTGTGGCCTTCATCAGTGAGGAACCTTGGATCTGAGAGCACTGCACCTAGATCTTAGGATCTAATGCAATCCTCCAGCAGCGACCCTTTATTTCTACTTAACTACAAAACTATGAGTCTTAAATTGAAAACACCATAATATTTTCAATCCAATCTCAGTAGCTTATATAGTCATGTAGATCTGAACTCACTTCAGTACCTAAATACTCTGGCTTGCACTGAGTGGTAATACATACAGAGTTTTGCCTGGTTTAACAGTTAAGAGCAAGCATAAGAAATGGTGATCATGTGATCATTACTAACCTGTATTATCTATTGATATGTTGTTACTAACAAGTTGTTTTGTATTTGTAAAGTTTAAATAAATTTTAAAATTTCCCATATATTTAACATTTAATGATATATGAGGGAAATAGTACAACATATTATCATATTAAACAGGATGATTTATAAAAATAAGTAGTATTGATTATTCACATTTTAATATTATATTGGCTTATTTATTATTATTTATATATAATGAAACTTTTTATATTTTCATAAGTGTTCTAGGGAGCTATTGGGAGAAGTTCTTGAAATGTATATATAATGTATAATAAGTGATTATTTTATGCATCATGTGAAATAATAAATGATCTATGAATTGTGGTGAGACCTTATATCTTTCAGGTATGTTAACATATGTTTCTGTATGTTTTAATCTATTTCATTACATATTTTGGTGCATGCTTGGCTGAATGTTTATGGTGATGGCATACTATTGTAATTATTTGCTGGACTATTTCCAACATCTTGTTTAGTTGTTACATGTTTTTAGAAAAGTTCAATCTTTATTTATAGTTTGTTAAATGCATGCTAATATTAAAATTAATACACAAATTACTATGGAACTAATTGATTTTTCTTGAAAAAGTATGAATAACTTTTCAACTTTTCTCAAATTGTTTAACTATTAAGCTGGATGATGGAAATACTTAAACTGATAACAAATTTGAATGCAAAATTCAGGGATAAATAAAATGAATTTATGAGACTCTCTCCCTCATTTAATAATTATCCATATTGTAGTAGATTGTCTAATGAAATACTTTAGGATTGACTAATTTCATGGTGATTGACTTATCATTAATAAAATAAGATAAAGATTGACATATTTATGCAGAAATAATGTGGTGCATTAGTTATTTGGTGGTTGATATAGAACTTATACATACAATAAAGTGACTGGTTAATTCTTTACATTGTATGATGATTGAATGACAAATATTATATGCACTATGATTGGAACTCTAGTTGCATTAATTTTTTTGTATGTACTCCATTATAACATTAAAAAGTCAATTTTGAGGAACTACTGATTGTTGAAAATTTTTAACTATTATTTTCTTTTATTACTATATTTTAAAGCCATTTATTGTTTAATAAGTATAGGTTACATGAAGTTTAAACCTTATAGATATGATAGGGAGAGAGTTTAAGAAAGATATAGATAAACAAATACATTTTCATGTTCTTATCATATATAACAATGTTTACATTAACAGTTTTAAAGTTAATTAAGGATAATAAAAATAATTCATTCAGATATAAAGTGTTTAGACTTGATAATTGTCTATTGTTGCAGCTACCATACAAGTATAATCAAAACTTATTATGGTTTCAGATGTTGGTGCATTAGGGATCAGTTAACTTCAAACATTGTATGGGATCAGTAGTTTCTTTTTTTTCTGGATAGTTTCCAATCAGTCACACTTGAATGTGCATCTAATCCATGAGAGAGCATATAGTACAGAATTTCTAAATGAATGTTTGCATACATATCTTGTTTGGATGGATGGAATAGGGTGCTAATATTATACTTGGAGTTGCTATAAAGGTTGTGTATGTTCTCAAGGCTTCTACATTCAAAGAAAAATGGTATTAGTTTACAATATCTTTATGGCAAAGGGTGCATTATTTATCCACATTCTTATATTGTCTTCTTTATCTATAAAAATGAAGTATAGATAAATATTCTAAGTTTATTTTGCTAAAAACATCCAGGTACTTAGGCTAAGCAATCAGTATTTAAATTTTTTAATCAGTTGTTTGTTGTTTATATTAAATATTGATTTATTTCCACAATATGAAGGAAAAATTTGAATGTATCTAAATATCTGCCAATATTTGTATTTAGTATTGGAAGGGAGAAAGTCAAAATTAGGATTTGTGTGAAGTGATAGGATCAAATTTTCCTAGAATTTAAGTAGTGATTGTGGTTTGTCAATTGGCATAAGTTTTAATGTTTCTATCATGTGTGAATAATTTGATTGAAATTAAAAGTTTATTGGGTGTTTTTGGCTTCTGAATGTATTAAACATACAGAATCCAAGACCATTGAAAATGTATATTATCACCATTTCATATGCATACACATGCTGTTAATAGTAGTATCAAATTCTTCATAAAGTAGTGCCACCAATTGCAAGCCTTCATAATCAAGGATGTAGAAAGGATTATACATAAAATCTCTATCTAGTGCCTACTCATGCAACACTCCCAGACTAGTTTCTTACTTGTGGCTTTCATTAGTGATTATGAAGGCTTGTACTTGGTAGCATTACTGTTTAGAAAGTTTTGAACTTTTATTACAATTAAGAATTATTGTGTGATGTAGTCTATTGAGTGCAATAGACAATATATGATTTTCCCAAACAAGATTTTTTAATTGAGAGTATATTTTTTAGTAAAAGTTTTTGTATAGATTACTATCAGTAAGAAATATGAAATTCTTGTTATAATTATGAGGTTAAAATGGAAGTTTTTGAATAGACAGATGACTTTATTAGGTTTTGACTTTTCTCATAAAGTTTTTGTTGTGAATTTCATATTGCTGAGTTATTTATATAAAATGGCAATCCAGGGAAAATATGTATGTTCCCTTTAAATTGTTATAATCAAACATATTGTTTGTTCATGTTACTAGTTTATATTTTGAAATGAATTGTCCAGAATTTTCTGTAATTTATGAAATTTCTTAGGTGTTGATAGGAAAACTGTTATATTGTCCATATATGCAATTGATTGAGATGCTGTTTTTGAGTGCTGGGATGTACATATCAGAGAATTCTTTCCTAATCTCCACCAGTAAAATATTGATATACATAATAAAAAGAAGAGATCTTAGTGGTGAAGTTTATGATATTGGACAATGTGGAATAAAAGCTATGGTGAATGTTCAATTTAATGTTATGTGTATTTCATGATTTATAAGGAATTTAGTTAGTGTACATAGGATCAATTTAGATACCATATTCTCTTCTATGGTTTTGATAAGGAAGTTTATTTGAACCATGTCAAATATGACTTTAATATCTAGTTAAATTGCTAATGGACTGTATCATTGTCCATTCTCTTTCTGTGCTTATTATTATTTTAAATAAAAAGGCTGCTTGGTTTGTTGAAGAATCTTTTTATGCAAATTTGTATTTTAATAATGTGGGTAACAAGTATTGCTCTAGTTTGTCTTTTAATGTTGATTCTAAAATCTTAATTCTAAGGGATGTCATTGATATAATTTACGCTTTTGAAGTGAAGATATTTTTTCTTGTTTTTTAATGAAGTGCATGAGAAACATTTGGGTAAATTTCACATATAGTATAGACTTACTAAGATATGTAGTTGTTCTCCATATTTACAAGGTATTTTAATGTAAAATGATTTAGGTGGTTAAAAACAATATATGGTATTTCATGAATACCTGGATGACATGAATATAGAAAAGAAACTACTTCCTCTAAACAGAAGAGGTTTCCCAAGGAAGTTTAAGAAAGAATTGAATGTAATCATGCTTTGCAGTTTGCTTTTGTATTGGATAAATAGTGGATATAGCATTTGTAGCATGCATACATTATGTTTTCAGTATTCAGTGCAGTAGGTACTCTGACAGGTGAAATATGTTCTTATCCCCATAGGATGTAGTTTCTTGACTAAGTAGTAGGTTTGTTTAGATATTTTTGTAATTGCTAAATATTCTGTTTTACAACTAAATTTGTATTGGTATCTTAGCGTTTTCTTACATTGTCATTACTAAATAATGTCAAATGAATAACTTTTTATGTAGTTCATCTGCAAGTGTTAATAATAATGCCAGTATGATCTGGGGGGGGAGTCTTAATGATGTATTTGATAGTAAATAAAAGGATATTAATAAATTTGATCCAGATTTGTATGCAATCTACTTCTAGTTTGCTGAGATTAAATAATTTGATATATGTTTCTGAAAATAGGGATTTTGGTGTTATTTCAAAAGAAGTCTATTGTGGTTCTAGTAGATGTTTTTGATTCATTATTTGATAACTATGTATTAGTTG
This sequence comes from Epiperipatus broadwayi, assembly GCA_028023455.1. Taxonomy (NCBI): domain Eukaryota; kingdom Metazoa; phylum Onychophora; class Udeonychophora; order Euonychophora; family Peripatidae; genus Epiperipatus; species Epiperipatus broadwayi. Next base: position 1,178,189 of record JAQFVV010006429.1, read on the forward strand.
TTTTTTGTATGTTTTAAATGTATTATATTAATTTAATGCACTGGAGTGAGGTGGTGACAATCATAGACATTGTAGACAGAGTGATTTATTACGAAGCCTCTTTATTTGCAATTAAAGCATTCATGTTTAAGCCCATGAATCATTAATGACATCATGGCTTTCTGATACTTAATTTGAGAGAATATTATTAGTCTATGTTTTTGTGTAGCATGACTTTGAATTTAAAACTATTGTCATATATTGGAACACGTGTATTGATTAAATAAGCAGGATGAAATCCTATGATCATTCCAAATGGTTTTATTAGTTGATGAAAGTTATCAGTATTATAATTTAGATAGATATTTTTATGCAAGCTAGTGATATTCTCTCTGCATTGATTCACTTTGATCAGGGCATAATTTCCTAACATTTTATTGTTTGTTTGTTTTTTAATTTTCTTTTTGTTCTTCATTATGGAATTCAATGGTTATGAATCTTGGATTAGGGCATTTTGCTATTTGGTAAATTGTATTCCACAGGTGGGTGTACTGGTCATAATGAAGTTTTTTTTTAAAAAATGACATAGTGAACTGTTTATATCTGTGATGACTAGTATTATCAATTTTCCTGAGAACACTCTCTTAAAAGAGTAAAAAAAAGCATAAAAAAGCATGAAAATCATAGAGTTAAATTTCTCAATTTTGCAATTTAGTTATTCACCAGTTTAAATTTGCTGACAATTATTATCTTCTGAGTTCAAAGTTGTGCTAGTAAATCAAGTTTAATAAGGTCATTAATAGTTGAATGATGAAATCAGTGAGTTGTAGATTGATGTTTTTTTCACTGATATTGTTATTATTGCCAATATTTTTTTAAAACATGATATGTTTTATTAATTGAAAAGTTTTAGCAGCATTTGCATAGTAAATCTTGAAAGATTGAAAGTCTTTTCCATGAGAATAGACATCTGCAGTTAATCTCAAAATTAATTTAATAATCCCTACATTTATTGTATTATGTATCGTTACTTTGCTGAAATAAATGGAATGCTGATTTTTTAACATGTAATAATAAATAAATATATTAAAATTTAAGCTCAGAATCTCCAACGATGTGACCAAGATATATATACTTTACCCTCTAGTGGCAACTTTGTTTTTTTTTTAATTATTATTATTTGCTATAAAATATTTTCATGACAATATTATATTTTATTGAATAGACTATGTACCAGTTATATAAAAAATAATCCAAAGTTTTAATTACATTGGAAATTTGAACAGTAGGTCATACAAAATTCTTATACATATGGTAGTGCATTTATCTACCACATTAAGGTTTTAATTTAGATGAAGAAGTGCTTTTTTTAGTAAAATGCCTATATTCAGTTTTATTACTAGGGTTGGTAGCTTTCTGTCATTTATTCATATTACATGACTATATAAAATATTTTTATATGACATCCATTAAAATATTTTTTTTAAATTTCTGTTATTCGTTATTAATCTGCTATTTAAAAATGTTACAATTTTACAGTTTGTCTTTCTTGTCAAAAAATAGTTGCTGATGTTTTTATCCTGATACGTCCAAAAACAATTGAATGGTTTATTACTGTGAGTCTTCATAAATAATTCAAGCACGCATCGGAAGCGACAAAATTGGATTATGATTCAGTGATCTTGAGTTACAGTCCTCCACTCCATCATATGAAAAATACTACCTTTCAAAGAAATATTCATAATTATATTTTTTTAAGTAAGTAATAATTACAATAAATAATATATAGAATACCCCCAAAAACATAGCACTAAAAATTTATAATATTGTAAATTTGATTCTCTTAAATGTTTGTTATTTCGGAAATAGTTTTAAAAGATGAGTATTTAAAAAATTGTAGGACTTGGAACATAGTTACTATCAACAAGTTTACTTTGTCATTCAAATTTTTCCCTGATGGAGTCACATTATTTACTTACAGATAACTATTATGAAGACTATATAAGATATTTTATTATACAATTATGAGGTAAATATGTAACCTACAAACATAAAATAGACGAATAAATATCTTATTATTATAATACAATTTTATTTCTATTATACAACTTTACTTTTGATTTTTTTGATATTGTTAATTTTCAATCGGTTGGAAAATTAAAAATTACTGACTTTCACCAATTACTTTTATTAGAATGATTTACGAAAGTCATTTTCAAATTAAATAAGTGAATAGCCCTTTTTATTTATGTTTTCTTTTTTTAGTAAAAAGAAATCTTTTAAAAAATCATAAATTATACAAGATAACTTATCTCGATATTTAAAAAAAAAGTAAAAGGTAAGCAAAAGGTTAATGAGTGTAGAACATTTCGTTACAAATGTGTTATTTTTATATGCCAATGCATTGCCAATTAGATAACTAAATTCAGACTAACCTCTATTTTCTATCTAGTAATATCTAGATTCCCATTTATTAATAAATGACTAATTGGTTTAGCTGTAGCCTACCTATTTGAAAATTATATACTAAACTTATTTGTCCTTAAAAAAGTTTTTAAATACATCTAGCCTTCCTGGAACTGAATTCCAGATCTGCAGAGGTTGTGTTATTACTCCAACCTATAATCTAGCAAGACTAATATTAATATTTTCCAGAAGTGTTAAAACAAATAATTGAATAAAAATAGATTCAACATTTTAAAAACATAAGCTTTAATTAAATGATCAAGACAATCGTAAAAGTAAATTATTAAAGATTTATAGTCAGTTAGGAAATTTGTTTATGTCATATTTTATTAATGTTAAATTGCTAAATATAAATACCATTATGTAAAACTATTAAACAACCTTGTGATGCAGTGTAAATTGTAGTCACTGTTGTACTCATGAGTTGAGGTTCAAATCTGGAATGTAGATTAAAAGTCATTATTCAACAATTATAAAAAATGATTTAAAAAAAAACAAAAAACAAATTCTTAACCTAAACTATTTAATAGGAAATAATAAGAAATCCTAGATAAGTCTCATTTCTTGATATTTAGAACTCTAGCTTGCTTATAAAAATAAAGCTTCCATATATAAAACAACCATGGAAATACTTACTGGATGCTATTAATGGCTTTTTTTAATTAAGTAAAGTTTAAGAATAAATTAATTGCAGTATAGTTAACCAAAAGTTTCTAGTCTCATTATAATGATAAAAAATGTACACTTCTGAGTGTCAGATGTTATTTAATGTGTTACAAATAAGTTATAGACGACTTCATTATCTTCTTCCTGTTTTTACGGGAGAAGAGGGGGGGGGTAAAAGGGAGAAAAAAGGTGGAAATCATCTGTTTTAATAAAAGTATTTCAGGAGTGTATATACTAACTGAATTTTTACTACTCTTTTATTTAGGGCTACCAAAAAAAAAAATTGAAAATCAAACTATTAGACTAGCTACCCAATGTAAATTAATTAAACTAAATTTTAAACATCCTGATGAAGCTTGAAAACAATTTTAACTTTAGAGTAATCGTAAGATTTTTTCTCCTCCAAGCAAACTACTGACCATTCAAAGACTTTACAACAAAAAATATATATTTTTAAATAAACAAACAACCTTATAACTATTATCTTATTCTCTACTTCTATATGGAATGAGCTTTACCCTCTTGTGGAATATTTAAAGACTGTTTTATTCTATTTTATCAACATATATATATATATGTACTTGTATTTTTTTAAAATTTTATTTCATAAATTTTAATTATATTATTAAATTTTATTAAGGTTTTTTCTCCCAATTATATACAAATTATAACCAAAAATATAAGTCGTACTTAAAAATATGAATCTATTCTTCAGAATAGAAATAAAGATTATTTAAGTGGAAAATATGATACTAAAAAGTTAACAAAGATATTTAAAATATTTTTCTTTTGAATAAGAAAAAAAAATCATTCTCTTTGCTAGATAAAATTTTGTTAAAAAATTAAATACAGTATTTATTATCTCTATATATTAATTAAACAGTTATATTGTAAAATATATTTGGATAACTAAGTAGAAGATCTGAGTTTATTAGAATTCTCAAGATTAAATTTTCAAGTTGTTTTTTTTTTTTTTTTTTTTGCTGAATAAGTGTATATATATCATTAAAAAATCAATCAACACATAGACCATAACAATCAACAATTTCAAACTTTTGTCAAGGCAACCTCCTTTTAATAATAAAGATGGAAGTATCTATATACTTATTTATAAATAAATTTATATACAGTTCATGCTGCAAAAAAAAAGGGTATATATAATAATAATAATCGAATGGTTTATTGCTCGAAAGTTTAAAAGAAATTCAACAACTGGAAATGAAAAAATTGACTGGCATTCCATAAATCTTGAGTTCTAGAACCTTCCTATTTTCCACTGCACCAAATTAAGCATACATATATAAATATAATGTGCATTATAAAAAATGTGTAAGAAAGACAAATTTCTTAAATAGTTGAGCAGTATGAACTTAATATTATTTATAAAATATTCCCCTCTGAAAAATATTATGTTTTTGATTAAACTTTTATGTAAAAGTAAATTTATTTAAAATAAACATTTGTATCTATATTATGTAGTAAAGTTTATATATTAATTTAGTAAATTCTTTATACCAACTTGGATACTAAGCCCTAAAACAACCGCTAATGCAACAAAGTAATAAAGCACCTTTAAAAGTACTGCCAAAAATAATAACAAAATGTGTCACTTTTTTTTCAAGTCCACACTAAGAATTGTAATGTTCACCAATAAACAGAACTTTCACAGAAATAAGTGTAATCATGTGTCCAAAAAATCAAAAACTAAATCAAATATCCAACAAATTAGTAATTAGTAAATGACCAAAAAAATAGCATAAACACATAAACAAAATAAATCAAATATCAAAAATATTAATAATTAAGAAATAATCAAAAAATTACAATAATAAAAAATTAAAAGCACTGTTGAAGTAATTAATTTTTAAAGTATGGCATATCAAAAAAAAAAACAATATTTAGCAAATATTAGCAATTAGAAAATGACTCAAAAAAATTACTGTAAGCATGTAACCAAAATTATTACCTTATTTAAAAGTTATTTTGATATTAAAAGTAAATGATTGTGAGCTAGAATCATGGACTATTGGGAGTGGATTTTTAATTTAATTTTATTTAGTGATTTGATTATGAATTGTTTTAATTAGTTGAATATTTTAATACATATATATATATTGTAATTGTATGAATGCATAAATAAACTAGGGTGATGGACAACCATCATCAATTCCAAGTCAACAAATTTAAAATATAAAATTAAATATGAAATGAATGATAAGTAACTATGAGCAATGAGGAATGAAATGGTGAACCTGAGAGATCAAAAAGAAGTAACTATGAGTAACTATAAATTCACCAGTATTACACAAAAATAATAGTCATTCATCATCATGAAGGATCAACAATAAAATCAACAGAAAATCTTGTGACTGGATTTGAAATGGAACTAATATAGATCAGGCAAATTATTTAGCTCCTGCCAGCTGAGTACAGATTATTTAAACAATAATTTTCTTGCACAAATTTAAGTACTAATCCAATCCATAAGAATATAGCAATTAAAAATAATCCTGAGATACTAAAATATGTGATCATCATGAATTCTCTACAACTTAGTACCATTAATGTACTGAAAAACTATAAACTTAATTTCTAAATGAATAATTAAAATGAAATGTAGTGCATGAACTTTAAAGAATATCTCCTTTGTGCCAACCAGGATTATCATCAACTAGATGTCCATAAACACTAAATATAAACCCTTTTTATATAACAGACCATTATGTGTTAATCTAGCTTAGTGAACAAAAGCCCCATAACTTTACTGTGAACAAGAGATATAATACAAACATATAATGTTTTAAATCTATTCAAAATTGAGTAAACTCACTGGAATAACTTTAACAATAAAATACCAATTTATTAATAGCAATTAAAATAAAATTAAGGTCTTCTAAATATGGCTATACATATAAATTAAGCCTTCTGATTTTTGATGATAACAATTAGCTATCACCTTGTTATTTACAAATATCTCATAATCGGTTTACATAATACAATTATATATCAACACACATATGTACAGTATAATAATTTATGAACAAATTCGAATGATCATAAACTTATAAATTAAATTCATTTTTATAAAATATAATTAATGACTACTTAATCATAAATTTGTGTGCACATGGAAATGTGTGCAGTCACTATTGTTTATATAAAAAATAAACCTAATAAACCATATTATATTTTTTCCCCAATTAATTCAATGTCAAACAAAACATAAAATACACATACATAGAAGCCCTCAGATGTGTTGTATAATAATTAAAAAATTAACATGTTTGAATTGTTGTAGACATATAAAAAATTCAATTCATTTTTAGTAATACATAAAGGGACAGGTATGATGTGCAGATATATATATATATATATATATATATATATATATATATATATATATATATATATATATATATATATATATATATATATATATATATATATATATATATATATATATATATAAACAGATGATATAAATTAAAGCTATTAATTAGCCTATTTTTTATGGTAAGTAAAGGTTTTCTTTAAGACATATTCACTCCTTTGATATTCCTTTATCAAAGCTTTTCTTTGTTTATTTTCAGGTTACCTTTGATTAACTGTAAACATATTTGAACATACTCAACAAGTATTTTTTATTCCATAATCTAGAAAGATTATTGAACATTTCTTTTTTTTTTTTAAATAAAATTGTCTATCACTCAAACCTTTGTTTTATTTAGACTTAAATTTCAAGTAAAAATTATTTACTTGTTTTACTTTTAAATTATAGATTTTAATTGTCATTTTCAAATAATTATTTAAAATACTATCATTCTCAATACACACCACACTATGCACCAGCTGTACTTTATATATATATATATATATATATATATATATATATATATATATATATATATATATATATATATATATATATATTGTACCAGGCACAGACAATGTTACATTGTTTTTTTATTATTAAACATGAAAAAAATAAAAGTTCGCAAATAAAAACTTATTTTTTAAGAATTAAAAATTGAAAATTAAAATATCATCTTAAACTCGTATATATATAAAATTGCACAGATAAAAAAAAATTATTAAAAAAAAAGAAACTTTATTAAAAATAGAAAAAGTATTTTAAAAGCAAAAACTTAAAAAGATTTAAAGATAAAAATATATCTAAGTTTGTACAAAACAAAGTAATTAATGTTATTGAAAAAATGGAAATGATTATTTTAATTAGTCCAAGTGAACTAGCCCTTGGGTATTTAAATGTCTAAGCAATGGTCAGATAAAAAAACAATAGAAACTAATAGCAAATGAGAGAAATCCATTGGGAAATTGGACCTCAATGAAAGGATCATCATCATCAATGACTTAATGTCCATTGGATCCAAAAATTACACATAAAAGAAAAAGTTTGATAATAAAATTTTTAGTTGAGTAAAGAAATTTTAAGAGGAAATGGAGATGTGTTAAGCCAAAGTGTTGGAAGTGAAGGGATTGAAAGATGCACTTTCAATTCTTTCAGTTGTTATAAAAAAAGGAAAATGAAACATCGCTTTTCTTATATTGAGGACCACAGGATCATCGGGGGGATTTAACGCTGATTCTAAACGGCAAGCAACTGTAAAGGATGAACTTTTCTAAAACAGTAAGAAGTATAACTAATGAACATTTCTAAAACTGTAAGCACGTTAGAACTTAAATGAATATTAATTTGAAAACACTAAGAACTCTTAAATATAAACTTTCCCAATATTTAATTTATAAAAATAGAATTCTATCTGACCAAACTAAATTAGTTAGTAATTATTTTTATAGAATGTATTTATTTTGTAAAATCATTTCCATTTATTTATTTATTTTTTTGTTCTTTTAAGTTTTATTATGATTTTTGTTTTTCATTAGACTAAATTATATAAATGCTAAACTGAAGTCGGGCGTGAATGACTATATAGATTTGTAAAGTTATATTAAAGGAGGGTAATCTTAGGTTATTTGTTTCATAGTTGAATTGGGTCAATGGATTGGAGATAATGATGTAATTAGTAGATGTAATACGAGATTTGGTATGGGCAGAATTGCTTTATATGCCACACACAACTGTTTGCCTATGGAAGAGATAATAAGTCAGAGTCCGCTGTCCTTTCCTATGGAGTTTCTTTTTATTGCTCTTCTTGTCAGATAGATGTAGTATTCTTATTTGGATGAGAGTCAATTTCTTCTCTTAACCTATTTATGCTGTCGTAGTCGTATTACATTGAATACATCAATGTATCAGATGGATTGATGCCGGTTTGACTGCGAACTTTTGGCCTAAGGTTAAATGAGGGACAGCATTTTTTTTTTCAAATGTGAATCTATGTAGTCTATTCATACTCGACACTTTAAATAAAAATACTAAACTCATCTGTGCGAACTTATAAAAATTAAAAATGTAAATTAAAATCTAAAATAAAAGTTAAAAATGTAGTTAAATGCTAAAGTAAACATATTAAAATGATAATGCTAAATTTTATATATACATGCATAAATAAATGTTTTGTATGTTAATTACTGGCAGTGGCTTATTTTATTCTTTCTTAATATTAAATATATATTCTTAGATAAGAATTTATAGAAATAAAATTTAAATCTCTGCTAATCTGTGAGCTAGTGACAATGGGCTAACGACCGGAATCAAAATACATAAATAAAAAAAAATTTTTTTTACTTACGTATCTACCTACTTTATAAATTTTCTAGGTTCAAATGCCTAGTGGCGCCCTGTAGTGTAGATTATGTTAAGTAGCTATTCTCCAGATCATTATAACTGGCTACCCAACTTGGGCCCATGTTTAATAAACCACATATACCCTGAACAAATTTTTTCAAAATGAAATATGTTTATCTGTTTACATAAAGTCGTATACTTTAAATCTTATAAAAGCACTGCCAGAAAGAAATTGCACACATATTAAAAACCAACAGAAAGATATGAATAATTTTAAACTGTATTTTGTTAAAAAGAAAGTCAAAAGGTTGCAATTAATGTTTTTTTTGTTAATATATATTATGCTTTAGCATGTATAGGCATGCACAGCCATGTAAGTTTATGATCGTAAATGAGGTACCTTACAATGAGTAGTGTTTGGGCATTTACTTCAGTGTAATCCTATGTAAGCATTTCAATCAGTCATAAATAAGTTGGTGGTATTTATAATTGTGCTGCAAATATACAAGTTTAAACCCATTATTTCTTAAAACATATTTATCTCAATACATCCTTCTTAAATAAATAATTTATATAATTTGCTTGTCGTGTCATTTGTTGGAAATGAAATATAGAGAAAATAGAATTCTTGGTGGGAGGAGGCGTAAACGTGAGTGGTTCAATTTGAAAATGATGGTCACCATTTTTCTTTTTTGTATATAGTCTTTTTGTAAAGTTACTAACTGGATGTTTTTGTAAATGTCTTCATTTATCATCTACCATAATTACTAATCCTAAGTAAAATATTTTTTTGTTCATTTTCTTACGCAAGTTTACTGATATGTAATGGGCACAGATGACGTTACATTGTTTTTTTATTATTAAACATGAAAAAAATAAAAGTTTGCAAATAAAAACTTATTTTTTAAGAATTAAAAATTGAAAATTAAAAAATCATCTTAAACTCGTATATATATAAAATCGCACAGATCAAAAAAAAATTATTAAAAAAAAAGAAACTATATTAAAAATAGAAAAAGTATTTTAAAAGCAAAAACTTAAAAAGATTTAAAGATAAAAATATATCTAAGTTTGTACAAAACAAAGTAATTAATGTTATTGAAAAAATGGAAATGATTATTTTAATTAGTCCAAGTGAACTAGCCCTTGGGCATTTAAATGTATAAGCAATGGTCAGATAGGAAAACAATAGAAACTAATAGCAAATGAGAGAAATCCATTGGGAAATTGGACCTCAATGGAAGGATCATCATCATTGATGACTTAATGTCCATTGGATCCGAAAGTTACATATAAAAGAAAAAGTTTGATAATAAAATTTTTAGTTGAGTAAAGAAATTTTAAGAGGAAATGGGAATGTATTAAGCCGGAGAGTTGGAAGTGAAGGGATTGAAAGATGCACTTTCAGTTGTTATAAAAAAATAAAAATAAAACATTGCTTTTCTTATATTGAGGACCACAGGATCATCGGGGGAATTTAATGCTGGATTCTAAACGGCAAGCAACTGTAAAGGATGAACTTTTCTAAAACAGTAAGAAGTATAACTAATGAACACTTCTAAAATCATAAGCATGTTAGAACATAAATGAATATTAATTTGAAAACACTAAGAACACTAAAATATAAACTTTCCCAATATTTAATTTATAGAAATAAAATCCTATCTGACCAAACTAAATTAGTTAGTAATTACTTTTATACAATGTATTTATTTTGTAAAATCATTTCCATTTATTTATTTTTTTTGTTGTTGTTTTAAGTTTTATTATGATTTTTGTTTTTCGTTAGACTAAATTATATAAATGCTAAATTGAACTCGGGTGTGAATGGCTATATAGATTTGTAAAGTTATATTAGGGGAGGGTAATCTTAGGTTATTTGTTTTGTAGTTGAATTGGGTCAATGGATTGGATATATTGATGTAATTAGTAGATGTAATACGAGATTCACTACAGGCAGAATCGCTTTATATGCCACACACAACCGTTTGCCTATGGAAGGGATAATAAGTCAGAGTCCACTGTCCTTTCCTGTGGAGCTTTTTTTATTGCTCTTCTTGTCAGATAGATGTAGTTTTCCTATCTGGATGAGAGTCAATTTCTTCTCTTAACCTATTTGTGCTGTCGTATTCGTATTACATTGCATACATCAATGTATCAGATGGATTGATGCCGGTTTGACTGTGAACTTTTGGCCTAAGGTTAAATGACGGACAGAATATTTTCTTTTCAAATGCAAATCTATGTAGTCTATTCATACTTGACTCTTTAAATAAAAATACTAAATTCATCTGTGCTAACTTATAAAAATTAAAAATGTAAATTAAAATCTAAAATAAAAGTTAAAAATGTAGTTAAATGCTAAAGTAAACATATTAAAATGATAATGCTAAATTTTATATATACATGCATAAATAAATGTTTTGTATGTTAATTACTGGCAGTGGCTTATTTTATTCTTTCTTAATATTAAATATATATTCTTAGATAAGAATTTATAGAAATAAAATTTAAATCTCTGCTACTCCCTGAGCTAGTGACAATGGTATAATGACAGGAATCAAAATATATAAATAAAAAAAAAATTTTTTTTTACCTACGTATCTACCTACTTTATAAATTTTCTAGGTTCAAATGCCTAGTGGCGCCCTGTAGTGTAGATTAGGTTAAGTAGCTATTCTCCAGATTGTTATAACTGGCTTCCAGCTTGGGCCAATTTTTAATAAACCATGTATACCCTGAACAATTTTTTTCAAAATAAAATATTTTTATCTGTTTACATAAAGTCGTATACTTTAAATCTTATAAAAGCACTGACAGAAAGAAATTGCATATATATTAAAAACCAACAGAAAGATATAAACAATTTTAAACTGTATTTTGTTAAAAAGAAAGTCAAAAGATTGCAATTAATATGTTTTTTTGTTAATATATATTATGCTTTAGAGTGTATAGGCGTGCACAGCCACATAAGTTTATGATCGTAAGTGTGGTACCTTACAATGAGTACTGTTTGGGAATTTACTTCAGTGTAATCCTATGTAAGCATTTAAGTCAGTCATAAATAAGTTGGTGGTATTTATAATTGTGCTGCAAATATACAAGTTTAAACCCATTATTTCTTAAAACATATTTATCTCAATGCAACCTTCTTAAATAAATAATTTATATAATTTGCTTGTCGTGTCATTTGTTAAAAATGAAATATAGAGCAAATAGAATTCTTGATAGGAGGAGGCGTAAACATGAGTGGTTCAATTTGAAAATGATGGTCAACATTTTTCTTTTTTGTATATAGTCTTTTTGTAAAATTACTAACCGGATGTTTTTGTAAATGTCTTCGTTAATCATGTACCGTAATTACTAACCCTAAGTAATTTTTTTTTTCATTTTTTTAAGCAAGTTTACTGATATGTAATGGGAACAGACAACGTTACATTGTTTTTTTATTATTAAACATGAAAAAAATAAAAGTTCGCAAATAAAAACTTATTTTTTGAGAATTAAAAATTGAAAATTAAAAAATCATCTTAAACTCGTATATATATAAAATCGCACAGATAAAAAAAAATTATTAAAAAAAAAAGAAACTTTATTAAAAATAGAAAAAGTATTTTAAAAGCAAAAACTTAAACAGATTTAAACATATAAATATATCTAAGTTTGTACAAAACAAAGTAATTAATGTTATTGAAAAAATGGAAATGATTATTTTAATTAGTCCAAGTGAACTAGCACCTTGGGCATTTAAATGTATAAGCAATGGTCAAATAGGAAAGCAATAGAAACTAATAGAAAATGAGAGAAATCCATCAGGAAAGCGAACCTCAGTGGAAGGATCATCATCATCGATGACGTAATGTCCATTGGATCCGAAAGTTACATATAAAAGAAAAAGTTTGATAATAAAATTTTTAGTTGAGTAAAGAAATTTTAAAAGGAAATGGAGATGTGTTAAGCCAAAGACTTGGAAGTGAAGGGATTGAAAGATGCACTTTCAATTCTTTCAGTTGTTATGAAAAAAGGAAAATGAAACATCGCTTTTCTTATATTGAGGACCACAGGATCATCGGGGGAATTTAACGCTGATTCTAAACGGCAAGCAACTTTAAAGGATGAACTTTTCTAAAACAGTAAGAAGTATAACTAATGAACACTTCTAAAACCATAAGCACGTTAGAACATAAATGAATATTAATTTGAAAACACTAAGAACTCTTAAATATAAACTTTCCCAATATTTAATTTATAGAAATAGAATCCTATCTGACCAAACTAAATTAGTTAGTAATTATTTTTATAGAATGTATTTCTTTTGTAAAATCATTTCCATTTATTTATTTTTTTTGTTCTTTTAAGTTTTATTATGATTTTTGTTTTTCATTAGACTAAATTATATAAATGCTAAACTGAAGTCGGGCGTGAATGGCTATATAGATTTGTAAAGTTATATTAGGAGAGGGTAATCTTAGGTTATTTGTTTCGTAGTTGAATTGGGTCAATGGATTGGATATATTGATGTAATTAGTAGATGTAATATGAGATTCATTACAGGCAGAATCGCTTTATATGCCACACACAACCGTTTGCCTATGGAGGGGATAATAAGTCAGAGTCCTCTGTCTTTTCCTATGGAGTTTTTTTTTATTGCTCTTCTTGTCACATAGATGTAGTATTCCTATCTGGATGAGAGTCAATTTCTTTTCTTAACCTATTTGTGCTGTCATATTCATATTACATTGAATACATCAATGTATCAGATGGATTGACGCTCGTTTGACTGCGAACTTTTGGCCTAAGGTTAAATGAGGGACAGAATATTTTCTTTTCAAATGTGAATATATGTAGTCTATTCATACTCGTCACTTTAAATAAAAATACTAAACTCATCTGTGTGAACTTATAAAAATTAAAAATGTAAATTAGAATCTAAAATAAAACTTAAAATTGTAGTTAAATGCTAAAGTACACATATTAAAATGATAATACTAAATTTTATATATATGTGTGTAAATAAATGTTTTGTATGTTAATTACTGGCAGTGGCTTATTTTATTCTTTCTTAATATTAAATATATATTCTTAGATAAGAATTTAGAAATAAAATTTAAATCTCTGCTACTTCCTGAGCTAGTGACAATGGGCTAATGACCGGAATCAAAATATATAAATAAAAAAAAAATTTTTTTGACTTACGTATCTGCCTACTTTATAAATATTCTAGGTTCAAATGCTTAGTAGCGCCCTGTAGTGTAGATTACATTAAGTCACTATTCTCTGGATCATTATAATATATATATATATATATATATATATATATATATATATATATATATGATAGAGTACCTTTACCTGTGCTTCTCTGCATATAGATAAAACAGTAAATTGATAAACTACTCAGCAAGCTTATGGATACTTTGGGTAAACTGGTCCCATTTAAAAATAGACTGCATTATGGTCAACTTCAGGGAAGGTATAATCTGGTAACTGTTGACCTGCAGTGAATCCTTTTAGTATCTATGTTTACAATACAGACATATATTATAGGCTATGTATTCCATAAAAGATGGGCCATGCTTCCATATAAATTCAAACTCTACCATTGTTGCATTAGTAAAAGCAGCTTGATCCACTGTCCATTGTCTTTAGTTATAACTTTATAGTCATCATGCTGTCATATTATATAAAATTGTAAAACTAAAAAATTTCTTTAATCATTTTTTCAACCTTTTTATAGTCTGTGTAAAAAATAAACACAATAATTAAAAGCACACCTTCCTTATTTTGATTGAGAAATGTTAATGACTCTTTTCAATTTAATGTAATTTTTTAAAAAGTAACCCTGTAATACATTTATCAAATTATGTTATACAGACTTTAATTAAAAAAGAATTTAATCTAATTAAAGTAGATCATGGAATTTTATAATCACTAGTGTCTTTTTGTAACATAAAACATGTTTGTTTTAATTTCAAAATCAGAATTAATAAAATATTAATTAGATCTTTTTAAACATTTAATTTATTTTAAATAATATTTTTTATTAAATTCAAAATTATTTAATCCTTATCTGTTATTGCAGGGTAATATAGAAAATATCTACAAAAAATTTGTTTGTATTTATTTCTACTTTTCCTTTCAACTTTACATATATATGTGTGTGCACACACTATTATGCTGTTACATACCACACCCTCCTAATGGGAAAACATGAAATAAAACATCCATCTAACAAAATTTTACATAATATACATATATTGTCAAAACAAAGTTTCTACCTCTAACTATGCACTCATCAATGTTTTATTGATTTGTCAGGCATCTGCTAACAGAATAAATAGTAAAATAAAATTTTGAAATAGGTCAAGAATTAAACCACTGGACTATAAGCACACAATGAACCATGAACACTGTGCCAGATATCACAATTTAGACATTATAAGCTATCACAACCCTTGATATTTAATAAAAATGCAAAAATCTTTGCAAAACCCTAGTCCTTTGAGTTTTGGGGGGTGGAAATAGAAAACTATGTCTTGCTCCTTGTTAGTAAGTTATGAGGCTGAGATCATAACAGGACTAGATTAACTATATCATGATAAAAATAAGAAATAAGAGAGTGGTTTTGAGCAATGCTTGAGATAGAATACACCTCAGAGTTGCATGAAAACATTGTATCCTCAAGCCAATGACTAATTCCTTCTTCCATCATGAAAACTGAGAAGTTTAGCTAAGCACTCTCCAACAGTCAAAAACCCAATCCAATCTCCAGAATCATCAATTTTTTATTCACCTCTAAATATGAACTTGCTAAATGTACATTAAAGCTACTATTTTATAATTTGTAATCATCAATACACTTGTCACATATTTGACAGTAATTTTAAAAATTCTGCATAAAATGCATATTTTTTATTTCTTAGATGTTATATTTGAGATAAAGTTGAGTGGCAATTTTTAGCAATAGCCATCAATATTTGGTCATCATCAGTCTCACAACTGGATAGGCATTTGTAATAGTACAGACTCAGAAGAAATCTGGGTCAATAAAAAATTATCATTAACTTCAAGACAAAAAAAAATAAAATATAAAATTAAATATCATAGAATGATGAATAACTGTAATCAATGAGAAATGAATTGATGAGCCTGATGGATCAGCAAGAACTAACTATAAGTACCTATAAGTTCACAAAAGCAATAATCATTCATCATCATAAATAATCAACAATAAAAACAACAATCAATCTTGTGACTGGATTTGACATGAATCTCCTACAGACCAGATAAATTATTTAGCTCTTGCCAGTGAGGCAGATTATTTATTCAATAATTTGAATGCACAAACCTAAATCCTAATCTTTATAAATGTTACAATTACAAAAATAATCCTGGGATAATAAAACATGCTAATATTTATCAATGTTCTGGCCATTTATTAACCTTAATCTACTGGACAATTATAAACTTAATTTCTAAATAAAGAATTAAAATTAAATGTGCTGGATAAACTTTAAAAAGTTATTTCTTTTTTACCAACCAGCATCATCATAAACTTGGTGTGAATGAACACTAAATATCCTCTTTTATATATCAGATCATTGTGCACAAATTCAGACCAAAGAACAAAAACTCTATAACTGTTACTGTGAACAAGAGATACAATACAAACATATATTAAATCAATTCAGGAATCAGTAAATTTACTGGAATAACTTTAACAATGAAATATCAATTTATTAATAGCAATTAAAATAAAATTAAGGTCTGATAAATATGGCTATACATTGAAATTAAATCTTCTGATTTTGAGTAACACAATTAGCTAGCACATATTTGAATTATCATAACATATAAATGAAATTTATGTTTATAATATATAATTAATGACTGATTTAACATATATGTATATAAAATGTGCACACACACTGTCATTTAAATTTAAAAAATAAATTTAATAAACAATATTATATTTTCTCAATACAAAATTAATTCAATGTCAAAAAAAAGCATAAAATAGTCATATATGTAAAACTCAGATGCACTGTAAAATAATTTAAAAATTAATATATTTTAATTGGCATAGACTTAAAAAATCAATTTGTTTGAATTATTTATAAATTCAAATGTATGATGTGCATTTATATATAAAAATAGATTATATAAATTAAAGATATCAATTAGCTCTTTATATATTATGGTAGGTAAAAGATTTCTTTAAAAAAATATTTACCCCATTGACAGTCTATCATCAAAGTTATTCTTTACTTTTTTTCAGGTTACACTTCATTAATTAATATCTTTAAACATAATCTAGCAAGATTTTTTTTTCTTACTCTAGAAAGGTTTTTGAAGTTTACTTTTTTTTCCAAACTAAAATCATCTAAGAATCAAACCCTTGTTTCGTTTAAACTTATAGTTCAAGCAAAACTTATTTACTTATTTTACTTTTAAATAATATATTTTTAATGTCATTTCTCAAGAATTTTTAAAATGCTACCAACCTCAAAATATATAACACTATTCACTAGCAATACTTTATATATATATATATATATATATATATATATATCATATATATATATATATATATATATATATATATATATATATGATGCAATACTTTTATGTGCTTCTCTACATATAGACAAAACAGTATAAGTATAAACTATTTCTTCAGCAAGCTGATGACCTGTCTTGGTGAACTGATCCCTTCTAAATAATAGAATGGCTTATTGTCATGTTTAGGAGACATATAATCTTTTAATCTTGTAACTGTTAGCTTGCAATGAGTTTCCTTCAGTATCTATGCTGTCTAATATACACCTATATATGGGTTATATTTCCCTTAAAATCTGGCATGTGCTTCCATGTGAATCCAACTCAACAATTGTTTCATTATTAGTAGCAATTGGATTCACTGATGCCTTGTCTTCAGTTATAATTTTATAATCATTATGCTGTCATAATCTATAAAACTATAAAAAAACTGTAACCATTTTTTGCAATTTTTTTTTTATAATCAGATTGGAAACTAAACAATAATTAAAACAAGCCTTTCTTATTTTGATTAAGATAAATTAATGATTAATCCTTTCAAAAACAATCCTGTAAGTCATTTATCAAAATATGTTATAGAAGCTTTAATTTTAAAAAAATAAATGTAATCAAAATAGTGGAATTTTATAATTACCAACTTATCTATTGTAACATAAAAACATGCTTGTTTTAAATTCAAAATCAGAATTAATAAAATATTAATTAGACATTTTTAAATGTTCAATTTATAAAAAAATTATTTAATATTTAACTGTTATTGCAATATAATGTATAAAATACCAACAAAATCTTTTTGTTTGTATTTATTTCTACTATTTTCTTCCACTTTAATTTAACAATATTTTACATAATATACATGTATAATGAAAACAAAATTCATATTCTAACTATGTACTCATCATTTTTTTACACATTTGATAGGCATCTGACAGATAATATAATATATAGTGAAATGCAATTTTGACATAGATCAACAATTTAGCCACTGGATTATAAATACACAATTCACCATGCACACCAAGAGAGATACCTCAATTTAGACACTATAAGCTACCCTAATGCTTGCTATAAATAAAAATGCAAAGTTATTTGCAAAGTCATGCTGCTTTGAGTTTTAAAGGCTGAAAAATAAAAAAAACTATGCCTTGCTTATTTTTTGGAGAATTAAGAGACTGGAATCATGTCAGGAATATGTTAACTGTGGAAATCAGAAAGTGAGTTTGAACAATGCCTGAAATATAACACTATATGGAGTTGCATGAAAACATAGTATTTTCAAGGCAATGATGAAATACTCCTTCCATTTTCAAAACTTATAATATAGCTAAATAATTTCCAAGAATCAAAAACCCAATTTTCTATTCAATTCTAAATATGACTTTGTTAAATATACATTAAAACTAATATTTTATAATTTATGATTGTTAAAATTCTTGTCACATATTTCACAGTAATATTTAAAATTAATTCTGCATAAAATGTATTTTTTTTCTCAGATGTGGTTATATTTGAGATCATGTTGAGTGGAAATTTGTAATAATGGCCACCAGTACTTAATCATCATCATTCCCACAGTTGTGGGGCCATTTATAGTTGCATGAACTCAGGGGGATTCTGGGGTGGTTGAAAATTATCATCAACTCCAAGTCAACAAAATTAAAATATAAAATTAAATGTCAAATCAATGATGAATAACTAAGAGCAATGAGGACTGAAATGTTGAGCCTGAAAGATTAGCAAGTACTAACTATGAGTAACTATAAATTCATCAGTATTATACAAAAACAATAATCATTCATCATTATAAATGATCAACAATAAAATCAACAAACTATCTTGTGACTGGATTTGAGATGGGTCTAATACAGACAAGACTAATTATTTAGCTCTTGCTAACTTGAGACACATTATTTTAACAATAATTTGGATGCATAAATTTAAGTGCTAATTCATAAGAATATAACCATTAAAAATAATGCTGGGATACTAAAACATGCTGATCATCATCAATGCATTGATCACTTAATACCATTAATGTATTGGCCAACTATGAACTTATTTTTTAAATAAGTAATTAATATGAAATGTAGTGCATAGACTTTAAAGGATGTCCTCTTCATGCCAACTAGGATCATCATCAACTAGATATTCATAAACACTAAACACAAACTCTTTATATATAACAAGCCATTATGCATGAATTCAGCTTAGTGAACAAAAGTTCCATACTTGTTATGGAGAACAAAAGATATAATACAGACGTATGATATTTTAAATCTGTTCAGGGTTGAGTAGCCTCACTGGAATAACTTTAAAAATAAAATATCAATTTACTAATAGCTATTAACATAAAATTAAAGTTTTCTGAATATTGCTATACATATAAATGTGAAGCACTCAAATCTGTTGCACACATTTGGCTTCACTTTCTAATAATGTTTGAAACCTCCAAACATGGGTTCAAACCTAATCATTTAATTATAGACCACTGGGGAGTGAAGGTATACCAATGCACGTGATTGTTTATGTATTTGTAAACTTTAAATTCATTTAAAATTAATATGCATAAAAAAAAAGTATATATTTTCATTACGGTAAACAATCATGCGTATGTGTGTGTAACAGATAAACTTTAATAATTTAAAGCATTGCATAATGTATATTTTATTCATACATATATTTTAATAGAGAGAAAGTTCGAGAATGTGATGTAAAATTAGTAAATAAAAGACTTACCATCTTCCAAATTCTAAAAAAATCTGTTTTATTATAATATAAATTTATTTAAACGTCATGTTAGTTAACGTTGATTCCGCAGGTCTATTTTCAGCCTAAAGTAGATCAAAACCAACTCTTGAACTTAATCTCGTTTGTAGTCCAAAATATGCTGTATCATTGTAGTTATTAAAACATCTGGAAACTACCCATCGGCGGTGACGAGTATAAATACAACCACATTTTCTAACTAAAGGAGAGACATGTCATTTTTTCTAACGCATTGCTAAGGGGAAGTCACGCCCCTCTGAACGGTAACATGACGAGCTAGTAAAACATAGATTTGCTTCCCCGGATCTCTCCAAAAATCTAACCGATGCCTAAACACTCGGAAACCATCGTTCATAAATTACTGCCAGAATGAACTTTATATTGAATAAAGAATGGACTGAAACCTTAATTTTGTCAATTTGTTGCTAAATTAACTCTTTTATCAAACATGGAACCAACATGTGCGCACCCGGCTGGAAATTCATCGGAAAGAAAGGTAATTCCCTGCCGCAAAAATGAACTTTCATCTTAATAACCTTTTCTATTGTAAAATATAAATGTAAACCTCCAATAATGTTATTTCCCATCAGCTAATGTATGTCTTTTAAACATTTCTAGTTCTGAAATTTTTCCTAATGTAAAAATGTAATTGCTTATTTCTCTATCGGTAATGCTAAGCTGATTAACTGCCTAAACAATGACCTCTTTTCCTTTTTGATTTCTTTGTGTTTTATATTTAAACTGTAATTCTCACTTTATAAACTCGAATGCTAGGTTCTCACTCTCCTTGTATTTTTATTTTAATGCGGCAATGTTTATTTAATATTATGCAAATCATATCAAATTTTAGTATGCTAATAACTCGATCTGGCAAATCAATCCTATTTATTTTTGCTATTCTGCCATTGCGGAATATTTAATCGTAAACGTAAGCTTTCTTACATTATAAAATTCTCCCGATCGAGAGATATTCCTAAACTATGTTTTATTAATGAATATTATGCTTTTCACTGCTATTTAAAATAAATAATTTCCTATTGCTCCATGCTATTGATTAACATGATGAAAATTGAGTATTACATAAATTTAATTCAGATCTTTATGTCTAAATGATTCATTTTATAAGTAGCCTGCCATCTAATGATAATTTAAGTCACTTATTTCTCGGGCAGATTAATATGCGTTTAACGAAGGAATTTTAATATTTTTAATACTTTATCCTTAAGATATTGAATAAATTCTTTAAGTAAATTGTATGCCCCGGTTTGGGACTGCTTTTAGATCATTATTTCATTACATTAGACTTAATTAGTATTTTAAGGCTGTATAAATCAGGGTAAATCAAACCTGACAGCTTTTGTAACGTGTCCCGGTGATAACGTTCCTAATTCAAAAATGGCTTTGTCATACTTTCTCTCGTTAATGGAATATATATATAGCACAATTCTCGACAGAGCGTGGAGGCCCCAGCTCTTACAGATTGTCTTAGGTTAGGTAAGCGCTGCTATGGGTTAACATTCGACGAGTTGGAACCATAGTATCTTGCCAACCAATTCCCGATGCTATCTGTCACAAGTGCGGATAAGCTTATTTTTCTTTGCTCCCAAATTGATGAAGCTCCTCATCCGCTCAGGCCTTATCATGCGGTTCACATGTTATCATTCCTATCCTTTCATATGGTTCAGATGTCTATCAGCCACAATGATATAATTTCCCTAAGCCATCCCAAAATTCTCGTTATAGTTTAAATTTAATTAACTTTATTATATATATTATCGCTTATTAGCGCTACCCATCCTTCGTTCAACCGCCATTAATACATCATTAATTAACTATTGAGAAAATCTATAAATGTTGACTTGCATGACAATATCAAAATGATCATGCTTTTCCTATTTCTCTTCGCAGATAAGAAATAAATGAATCATCTCATAATGTTCCAAAATAATTGATCTATAATTAATGTACCTTCCATGAAATCCAAATGTAAGCAAAACTTGTTAGATCATTTATTATTTAAAATCTAATCGTTATAAAAGCTCACGTATAGTTATCAAATTATGTTATATTCATCTTAATTTAAATGTAATCATATGTTGAATAAAAACCCTCGTTCTGTTATTAAGTTTGGTCATATTCTATGTAATTTAAAACTTTATAAACATTCATTCTAAAAGCTATTGTCATTGGTTAGTTTCCTTAATTTGTGAATATCATAGCGTGAGTAATAGCAACCCGTTAAATCACATTAGCATATTAAGCCGCATCTGTTCAAATAATTAATTTATCATTATGTATATTTAGTGGTGCATATCCATCAAACCTTGTTATGTTATCCGGTTTGTCATGGAATGCCCAAGTTACCATAAGTGAAACCTAAATCGAGTGTTCAATATATATAATTTCTAATTCATTGTAAATCTCCATATCTAATGATTCACATGATTAATCAATTATTATTAATATTACGTTTAATAAATTTACATTTAATAAGCTATTTTTTGGATATTTTTGTTGGTTTGTGTGTGCACATCTATCATTACTTTGTGTTATCAATTAGTTAAGCCGTAGGTCTCTTGTATCTTTGCTGAACCTTTCTGGGCCGGAGTAAATTGAAGGGTAGGCTGCTATCATCAGAAATGTTGTTTGTAATGTGATAGACTTGGGAAGTGGGCAATAGGGCGGAGTTCATGAGTATCCCTGACCTGTGTATCTTATATATGATTGAACTCTAGGTACTTTTGCTTAGGTCCTAATTCTTGTTAGACGAACATACAATTCTGACCGGTACAAATGAATCTTCTGATTTTGATTAATACAATTAGCTGTCTTCCAAATACTTCATAATGAGTTTACATAACACACATATATCAGCACACAGATGTGTGGTATAATTATGAACATATTTAAATTAACATAAACCTATAAATAAAATTCATTTTTTATAATACATAAGTAATGACTCATTTATCACATATGTGTGTGCACGTAGAAATGTGTACAAACACTAATGGGTATATAAAAATAAATCTAATAATCTATATATCAAAAAATATAAAATGCACATCTATATATAAGCACTCAGATGTACTGTATAATAATTTTAAAATTAACATATTTGAATTGTCATAGACTTATAAAAAATTCAAATCATTTTTAATAATATATAAATGCATACATATGATGTGCATATATATATATATATAAATAGATGCTATGAATTAATGCTATTAATTACCTCTTTTTTATACATGGATATTTTTTAAAAAAGGATTTACTCCTTTGAGAGCACTTCATCAATGTTTTTTTTAGGTTACCTTTGATTAATTATAAACATATTGAAATACAACCCCAAAGTTTTTTTTTTGTTTCCTAATCAAAAAAGATGTTTTTTCAAAATAAAATTATGAATCAAATCTTTGTTTTTTTAGACTTATATTTCAAGTAAAAATTATTTACTTGTTTAACTTTTAAATTATATATTTTAAATGTCACTTCTCATGAATTATTTTAAATACTATTATTTTCAATATATATATAACACTACTCACCAGCTGTACTTTATATATAATGCAGTACCTCTATATGTGCTTCTCTGCATATGAATAAAATAATATATTTATAAACTACTTCAGGAAACTGATGAATTCTTAGGATAAGCTGGTCCCTTCTAAGCAGTAGACTAACTTACTGTCATCTTTGATAAAAGTGCAATCTAATAAATGTTGGTTTGCAGTATGCTCTATTGTCTGATACACTCATATAAACAGGCTATAAATCACATAAAATCTGGGATTGCTTCCATGAGAATCAAACTCTACCATTGCTGCATTAGTAACACTGTTCTTTGCCTTCAGTTGTAACTTTATAGTCATGATGCTGTCATAAACTGTAAAACTGTAACACTAAAAAACTCCCCTAATCTTTTTGTTCAATCTTTTATAGCCAGGGTGAAAAAATACAGTAATTAAAAGCAAACCTTCCCTATCTTGATTGAATAAAGTTAATGACTTTTTTCAATTTATTTAATCTTTTCAAAAACAACTATGTAGGACCTTTATCAACATATGTTATACAAGCTTTAATTAAAAATAATTTAACGTAATCAAAATATAATGGAATTTTATAATTACCATTATATGTATTGTAACATAAAAACATGCTTGTTTTAATTTCAAAATCAAAAATAATGAAATATTAAGTAGACCTTTTTAAATGTTTAATTTATTTTTTTTTTTAAAAATCAAAATAATTATCCTTAACTGTTATTCCTATGTAATATAGAAAATATCTACAAAAATTTTTTATTGTTTTTATTTGTACTTTTCCTTTCAACTTTATATATATATATGTGTGTGTGTGTGTGTTGATATAAAGATTTTCATGGGTTGCATATATATAAAACATATTTTGCAGGTTCATCCATGTTAAAAAATTTAAATATTGATATACCGACATTTTGACTTAACCACACAAGTCATCTACTGGGTTACCCAGTGGATGACTTGTGTGATCAAGTTGAAACATCAGTATATCAATATTTAAATTTTTTATCATGGATGAACCTTCAAAATATGTCTTATATATATAATAACTTATTGAATATATATATATGTGTGTATGCCATAAGTCTCATAACTATCTCAATATATATATATATATATATATTAAGACTGTTCTTTAATATCTATATGAATGTTTAATAAGCATACTAATGTTTGTGAAATAATTATACATCACATACAAAAAGAAAATAATTAAAAAAGTGCTTTTTTTTTTTAAATTTAAGATATTTTACTTTTTGATTTTATTATTTATAAAAAAGAGGGAATTGATTGATAAAATATTTATTACTCATATACAAGTATATACTAAAATATTAAAAAAAATACATATTTGGTCAAAAAGAATATTTTACATTTCAAAAAATATTTTAACAAGAGAATTAACAATAATAGCATTTGATAATTTATAATCCAAAATAATATTTAAAACTTTAAATATTTAAATGTAAACAGTTTCTCATTTATTTACATTTGAAAATAAATGAATATATATATATATATTATTCTGATATTAATAATATGGGTATCACATTTATTTTAACACACATATCAAGATAAAATAAGATAATATTATATAATAGATTAATACTTATTATTTATGTAAGTCTATATATCAATGTTAAAGAAAAGAGCAGTAATATTAGAAAATACGTATAGTAATGGTGCATGATCTCCTTTGTTCAAAAGTTTTTCAGAGATTATTGATTTACAATATTATTTTGTCTGCTATCAGTGTGTGAATAAATACACATCTTTTTCATACCGATGCAACCAAATGGAATATTATCAAGTTTCATGAATAATTAATATGAATATATTATTAGCTATATATATATATATTAGTTATATTAAATTTCAAACCACACGGTGCAAGAATATTAATAGTGCATGATAATGTATATATATATATCAATAAATCAGTGTTGTGGTGTTAATCTAGTCTATATATTGTAATCATGAGTTACAACCTGACACACCAACCAATTATTAAAAACACTCTGCCAATTGCATCCAATTATTAAGAACTCTCTGCCAATTGGAGCCACATAAACATATTTGTTTAGTCAATAAATTGCCAAGCAATTTATCATATTAACATTTTTCCTTTCCAACATATATATTTACAAAAACATCTTTTTATTTTTAAAGAAATAATAAAAACCATTAAACCACTAGGGAAAACAGTTAGGTATACTAACACTGGAATAAAACATGTGTTATGTGTTACTAACTAGGGGAACTATACTAAAAACTTGCACATAAACTTCACAAAACAATGACTGAATTTAAATCTAATCACATAGCAACCAGTTGTAGAAACGAAATTTAAAATGTTCACAAATTATTGTTTTAATCCCAATTATATATATTATGTCTGCTCAACAATGGAAAATGACAAGGTTGATATATTTAAAAAAACTACATGCAATCTACAAAGTGTTATTAATTGTTATATTGTTTCTGCCTTGAAGATAGAACTTTTTTTCTGCTTAAAAGGAAATTCGAATACAAAGATGGATATATATGTTTGAATTTAAATATATATATTTTTAAATAGTATTTAGAATTATCAAATGATGAACTTTTAAAGTAACGATTGGAAGTGGAAGAAATAATTTAAAAGAGAAGATTCAATTATTTGCTGATTAAGTAACTTTAGTTGTACTCATGTAATAACAATAATATACAATAATTAACTTTTGTTATATAGAAATATCACCACTAAAGATTTGAAAAGTAAATAAATCAATAAATATATATGTTATGTTGTAGTACGATTAATATTAAGAAAAATATGTTTGAAACTGTGTGTACTCCAGAAGTTAAAAGTGTTAAATAATTGCATATGAAAGTAAATGAGTTGATTTAATAAAAACAAAAATTAGAAATTACAAATGGTTTTTCATATATATATTTTATAAAAAGCAAGGTGTAAAACAAGATGGAAGATTCGAATATATAATTAATTAAATGAAGGATTAAAAATGTAAAGAACAATTTAATTAATTAGTTCAGAAATAATCCCAGAATACTTTTGCAATTAAAATTGATAACGAATAAACAATAGAACTAAAAGTAGATACAATCTAGTGGGAAAAAGACAAGTCAGCATCAGTCCTGTTTTTCTGAGAGACTTATGTGTAGTGTAAATTTTGGAACAGGACCAACGATGGGAGGATAACCAGATATTCAGGTCTGAAGGTACCAAAGACTGACCTAGGGTAATTATACAGACTATACCTGTTTTATTATTATTTTTGTAAGCCTTAAAGGTACTAGTAAAATTAATATAATTCTGATTATAAATGCTTGTTAATTTTCATACTAATAAAATCTTGTATCTGTTAAGTGGGATATCTTAATTTTATGCAAGAGAGTAATAATTACTGGAATTAGGTGTATTTGGTTGTTTCTTGTAAACGTCATTAAATCAGGTACATCATAATATAATATTATCTTTATACCATATTTGTTTGCTAAACAGTTTATACCATAGGGAATACTATGTCATCAATAAAGCCATGGAAGCTTAAAGATTTCATCTACCCATTTAGAAGAAACCTGAAGACCATCTTTTGCCTTGAATAAAATGCCTAACCAAATTCAGGAGAGGGTAATTGGAGAAGATTACTGCTTTTTGATCCAGACAATAAATTTCCACAATTTGCAGAGCAGAATTTCATCTTCATTCATAGGAACTTATTTGGCAAATAAACAGTTTCCAGCAGACTCATCAAACTTTAATATAATGGAATAAAAATTGTTATTTTTGTTTTATTATTTATTTATTTTTTTTGTCTATTGTAAATTTTTTGTATATTTTCATTTTCTACAATTAAAAGCCAATGTGTTATAATTTTAGGAAAATTCATTATGATAGTAATGAGGGAGAAAATATTAGATTTAACTTTTTTTTTATCATCTTTATTTGTATAAAAATAAAAAAATTACACTAGTTTTGACCTCCCCATCCGACTAACTTTTGACAACTTAAAGGGAAATGAGAGGTAAGAGATTTTAATATTATCTCACAGTAGGCAACACACTAGTTAATGATAGAGTTTATATTAATTTATTTATTATTAATTAATCTTACTTTTATATTGCTTTTATATAAATGATTTATAACCATTGATATATCTGCACAGCAAAGATATTTTTTATGTATGTATATATATTTTAAATTAGCCAGATAAAATCGTGTTCATATATATATATATAATAATGTTACATATTCATCGTTGTAAATAATTGGTCAAGTGCAGGAATTTTTACCATTGGCTTGAGGGTAAGGACTTTATTTTTATTAATATCATTATAGATATCAATATGGTAGAAATTCATCCTTGACATATAAAATTACATGTGTCAGATTGAATTATTGTTCGTATTTTATATTTTTGTTAATCAATAAATGTTAATATAATTCGTTGTTTTAATTTGGTCTCTAGCTCATCATTATTTCTATATCCACCATCAGCTTTATATCTCATCATTATTTATCTACCTGTCATTAACATTATTATCTTATTTAGCTTTATACCTATCAATATTATTATTATTATCATGGAGGAAATACATATATATATTTAGGTCAATTATTATAATTTTAATATTATAACGATCGAAATGAAAGTGATAATTGAATCTAACCGCAAAAACAATATCTGCTCTACAAGGCGCCATCTAGGCATTTAAACCTAGAAAAATTTATAGAGTAGGCAGATACGCGCTGTTAAGAATCCACTTTATTTAAATATTCCGATCGTTAGCCCAAGTCACTAGCTCAGCGGAGACTCAGAGATAAAAATCTATATCTTAATTTATATCTTAAATATCAATAAATAAAAGCCACTGCCAGAAATTAACACGTAAAAATATTTATTTACACACATATAAAATAACATTTAAATTTTGAGGAATAAATTTAACATTTTAGATTTTTATATTAACTTTTAATTTTACATTTAACTAAGTTTCAATGAGTTTAATATTTTATTTAGATAGTCAAGTATGAATAGACTACATAGATCTGCATTTGAAAAGAAAATATTCTTCCCTGATTTAACCTTAGGCAACAAATTTCGCAACCAAACTGGCGCCAATCTATCTGATACATTCATGTATTCAATGTAGCATGATACGACAACACAAAATACTATATTGTCAGGAATGTACATCTGAACAATAAGTAGAAATAGAGAAGACATTGATCTCCACCAACAGGAATGTGACATCTGTTGGCAAGTAGAACAATAAACAAAAAACTCCATAGGAATGGACTGCGGTCTTCTGCCGACTTACAAACCCATCCATAGGCAAACAGAGGGGGTGTGGCGTATATCTATAATCCTGCCCATAGCGGACCTCATACTACATCTACTAATTACACAAATATATCCAATCCATTGAACCAATTCAACTATGAAATGAATAACCTAAGATTACCCTCCCTTAATATAACTTTACAAAACTATATAGCCATTCACGCCCGACTTAAATTTAACATTTAAATATGTTCGCACAAATGCATTTTATAAAATTTGTTTTAAAATGTTGAGTACAGATTAGCTGCACAGATTCCATGGTCAAAAACATTCCAAATTAAACACAACCGATCAAAATACAAAGTCATCGATAAACGTCACTTGCATAGAGAATATACAAATCCCATTAGCATTCATCGTAAGATGCTTGCAGTGATATCGTTGACATATATTCTAATCGAATGTGAAAACCACAACATTATCAACCACTAACGAATCTATGCAACGTCTATACCCAACCTAAATTTCATCATTTAAAATTTAAACAATAAACAATTTATACAATAAGAAAGAAAAAAAATGGAAATGATTTTTATCAATCGGAAAACATATAAAATTAAACATTATTAATTTGATTTAAAAACTTACAAAAGTCAGATAAGAGTCCATTTTAACATTTAAGTTGGCTTGTTTATTAATTTGTAAAACTTGACGAAAGTTCGTAATTGATTTTAATAATTGTTAATTTCATATAGCTTATGGTAGAAGAGTCCATGTTCCTGTTTTTAATTCCCGCAACGCCTCCATTGGAAGATAATGTTCTGGAGATGGCAATAGCTGGTTCAAGGTATCACAGTCTTTTCCTTTTTTTAAATAGAGAGTGTGGTATGTGTGTCCTACCACCTCTCAAACCCACAACGCTGGAACTGCCCGAAAAAACTGTATTTCCCTTTTTATATTATCCACACGGATTCAATTAACAAAACGTCACTAATCCATCACTTTCGTTAGGGTCTGAGCCAAGGCTTAGTGTTTCCATTGGTCAAGCTAAAATCTCTTTCTTCTCTTATCTAACTTTTCATCTGACTTTTTAATTACACAGCTTTTAGATAATTAATAAACAATCATTTCCATTTACAGATTACAGGAATTAATTAATACCTGTTTTTATTTTAACTTACATTATTTTTTTATTAAAATATTTTTATATTTCAATCTTGTATTTTTTTATTAAAAAAAATACGTTCAAATACTTTTTTTTTATGAAAAAAATATTTTTAAAGTTTAGCATCTGTGCGAATATATACGTTTAACAAACATTTTAATTTTAGCGTTTAGTTTTTTTTTACTTTTATTTGCGAACTTTTAAGTTTTTATTTTAAATTAATGTAACAACATATTTATATATCGTTACAATATATATATACTTATACTGCACATACATATTTTTTTATATATATCTTATGGTTTTGGATATGCTTAATTGATTTTTGGTAATTAATTATCACCTATATATAGAGGTGCAATAACTGCTATTAGTGTGATCTCCTTCCCTGATAAGAGAGTCCAAGCAATTACTCCCTGAGTTCGAATAACGTGGCTAGACAGGGGTGAGAATTGGATGAACTGATCCAAATTGTATCTAGGTTAATAAAAATAAGTAGAGCTAGTCTATTGGAAATAGATACAATCATAGGTTATGTATTTCATCGTGTAATCACTTGCATCCTATCTGAAGACTCAAAGTCTGACCATAATAAGGTACCCTCCCCCTATCTCTTGTGGAATCCACCAGCCCATTACAATATATATATATATCTAAATAACAAGTGTAAAATATTGTATTTTCATTGTTTCAAAGATATTTATCTGTTTTATAACAAATGTTATTATGCACATATAAAACAAACTTATATGTATATATAACTACTTTTTTTACTAGCAATTAGTTTTCTTATTTATTATTGCTATGTTTACATTAAATAAGTTATTATAGAATATTATTTAACTTTCATGTCATAGATTTAATTTGAAGTATAAGTTTTGATACACTTATACAAAAAAA
Source organism: Epiperipatus broadwayi (assembly GCA_028023455.1). Lineage (NCBI taxonomy): Eukaryota > Metazoa > Onychophora > Udeonychophora > Euonychophora > Peripatidae > Epiperipatus > Epiperipatus broadwayi. Next base: position 1,209,233 of record JAQFVV010006429.1, read on the forward strand.
TATTTTATATAGATACGAGAATTATGTTTTTCCTTACATCTTTTGAAATATAAGAAACATTTTAATTGTAATTTGATTATATTTAAATAATATTATGTTAAGCATTAATGTTTATTTCTAGTGATAATTTAATATTATATAATCTAATAAAATTATTTTATGAAAATAAAATTTACTTGGTTTTGTTGCCTAATGTTTAACCTGCATGGGATACATGTGTATATCATCGTCATCATTTTAATCATTATCAGTTCACTGCAAAATGAAGTTCTCTCCAAGTTTAATCACAGCATACCAAAAAAAACCTTTATTATATAGAACCATTTTATATGTGGTTTCTTTTTAGATGTTTTACAACCACTTGGATTCCAATTCAACTTTAAATATCATTGTATTAACATTAATTCTAGAAATATGTCATTCCAGCTCCATTTTAATCTTTTAATTTCTTCACTGATATTAATGATATATGTTTAGTTCTCATTATGATGCTTTTGATTCTTTCTTGTGACTTTCAACATACATCTCACACATTTTGATGGGTAGTCTAAATTCTCTAAATTATTCTTCTGTTATTATCTAAGTCTCATATCCATAAGTGAGGACTGACAAAATACCCCTATTAAATACTTTCTTTTTTCAAATACAGTCATATTTCCTTTTAATATTAAGTTATTTTTATCAAAATCACTTTATTCAAGTTTAATTCTATGATTAATTTTATCACTTTTGTTTCCATGTGTATTAATAATATGACCAAAGTATTTGTAATTGCTAACTTTTTCTAACTCATGAATATCAAGCTTTATTTTGTTTTACTGAGAAAATCCATTGAACATTAGTTTAGTCTTTACTTAAAATTTCTTTGCCATGATCGCAGCAAAGTATGCTTTATTACACGATTCTTATACAAAGCAGAAAGTGTTTTTGTCCATTTTTAACATGTTGCCAAGCATTTTACATGTTTGTGATTTTGAGGGATATATATACAAATTGTAAATAAATAATTTACTCTATCAAAATTATATGAATTACATAGTTCTAAATAATTTTAAACTAAGAAAGAAAAAAAAAATGCATCTCCATTTAAATTTAAAGGCTGTTGTAGAATATAAATGAAATAAGCATTATTAATCAATATCTAATATATTATTCCATAGAAAAAAATATGCATAAAAAGATTTAGATAAACGATATGATATTACCACGTTAAACTATAATCAATAAAAAGTAAAATATTTAATGTTTTATGACTTTAATTGGATAAAAAGACGATAAAATAGATAGCTGCAATTGAAGCAATTAATACTAATAGAATTATAAATAATACTTTTAAATCAACAAATAATGGCTTTAATTAGTTTTATTATAATTCTAGTGTAAATTATTATGATTTAAAAAACTATTGAAAGTAATACCGTGATCATATATATATTAAACTATTTAATAAAACATTTTTTTTAAAACTTTAATATTCTTTGCATGCTGAAAAAGAAATACGTCAAACACAACTCCCTAGCCTACAGTTACGTTTTTGAAAATACATCACACAATAATTAATAATTTAAACCTATATTGCTAAAAATAGGAAAGAGAATTGTCATTAAAAAAAGAAAAACTGCCAAATTTTTCCCGCCTGTTTTATAATTAACAAACCAATGTACGTTATATGGATAATATGTGTATATTTTATAGTAATATAGTTATATATTATACATGCTTTTAATTATCTTCAAAAACATGTATAATGTATAAAGATTAAAAATGTTTTCAATTATATAGTACAGTGGCGGAAAAGCAAAATCCAGAACGCAAAGCCATGAATCGCCATCGAATTGTCACTTCCTGTACTCAAACTTTTTGTGAATTTCTGAACGATAAACCATTCGATTATTTATTTAATTGTAAAAAAAAAAACTAAAAAGATATCCAGTAATATAAATAAAATTTCAAAAAAAAAAAAAAATTGCAAAGCCGAAGAGAAAAAATACAAAAATATTAAATACAGACACGAAAAAAAAAAAAAGAAAGCAATTGCAAAATATATAAAATTTTAAAATATGTATTTTTTGAATAAAATAAAATTTATATTCAAATAATTAATTATTTTATTAAAATGGCATTAAAGAGTTTATGATAAACAGCAAATATATTTCTCAAAAAATATTTCAAAACTAATAATAAAGCATTTTTGTAATATTTTATTAATAATAATTCTTGAAAAACTGAAGTACAGCATTACTGTTAAAGAGCTAGAAGTGGTATACCGCAGTTTCATCATATTGACGATTTCCATTTACAAGGTTTTATTTATTTGAAATTGGCAAAAATAGTAAATGAGAAATTAAAAAAATTCGACAAAAAAATTGATTTCATGCATTTTAATTTTATTTGATCACAATGTATGTATACATCATCAACAAACATTATCAATCCACTGCAGGATGAAGGTTTTTCCAAGTTCAATCTATCTTTGCCTATCTTCAGCTTCTCTTCTCCACATCACCCATGCACCTTTCTTATTTCATCCATCCATCTCTCATATAGTCTCTTTCTGCGTTTTTTACAATCTCTTGGAATCCAGTTTAAGATTTTAATTGTCCATCTATTGTCATCTCTTCTAGCAATATGCCCAGCCCAACTCCTGTTCAGTCTTTTAATTTTTTCAATGAGATCAGTAATACCTCTTTGTTCTTCTACCCATATATTGTGTTTTCAATCTCTTCTTGTAACTCCTAACATGCATCTCTCCATACTTCTTTGATATGTCTGAAGTCCCTGTATTGCTCTTCTATTAAGTGTCCAAGTCTCAGATTCATAAGTAAGAAATGATAAAACACATTTATTAAAAACCTTCCTTTTCAAACACATAGGTATATTTCCTTTTAATATCAAGTTATTTCTACTAAAAGCCCTCCAACCAAGTTTAATTAAATGATTAATTTTATCCATTATGTTTCCATATGTATTAATAATCTGACCATGGTATTTGTAGCTGTTAACTTCTTCTAACTTATCATAATCTATCTTTATTTTCATATTTTGAGAAAATCCCTTTAAAATTACTTTGTCTTTTTAACATTTATCTTTAGTCCTACTTTTCTACTTTCATCTGCTAATACCTGCTACATTTTCTGCAGCTCTAAAGTATTATTTGCAAAAACAACTAAATAATCTGTAAAATCTAAATGATTTAAATGATCTCCATTTATTTTCACTTCTTTAGCTTCCTATTTTAATCCACAAAATACTTCTTGCTGCACTGCTGTATAAAGTTTTGGAGATATGGAGTCACCTATCTTACACCTTTTCAATGTTGACTTTCCTAGTATCATTTTATAATCTAATTATTGCTGTTGCATTTTTATAAATATTCTTTAAAATATGACAATATCCTGGATCTATACCTTGATGATCCAATTCTTTAATCACTGAAGAAATGTTTATACAATCAAATACATTTTCATATTCTACAATTCCAAAGAATAATGGCAACTTATATTCCTTTATCCTTTCTATAACTTCTCTCAATATCTGAATATGATCTACTGCAGTAAAACCACTTTTAAGTCCAGCTTGTTCTCTTGATTGGTGGAAATCCAATGTTCTCTGTAGGTGAGTTGTAATTATCTTGGTAAAAATTTTGTATAAAACTGATAAAACACTGATAGGTCTGTTATTTTTAATATCTACTTTATCATCTTTTTTAAATATTATTATTAATACTGCATTCTTCCTATCATCTGGTACATCTTTATCATTTAGATATTTGGTATACAACTTTGCTGAAAAAAAATTTCTATGTCTTCATTTGCTTCTTTATATATCAATTATAATTCCATCATTATCTGGAGCCTTTTCTTTTTTCATAAATTTAATTGCATGTCTCACTTTTTCATTTTAAATTCTGGGCAATTTGGAAGATATAATAGATATAAGAGGTACTTGTTTTTATTACTATGTAATTCTTGATAAAAACCTTCTACCCATTTCATGATGTCATCTCTCTTTTTAATAATAATTCCATGATTTTTTTCTTATTGCAGGTATAAATTTCCTACTAATACCAAAATGTTGTTTTATGCTCTTGAGACTTTTATTATCTCTATAACTTTCCTTGCTAGTTCACAGGTATACTTTCTTATATCATTTTCAACTCTTTTCCTCATCATTTTACAAAATTCAATATATTCAATCCTTTTTAATGCATCATTTTTGTATATCTTCATATTCCTTCTTTTCTTTGTAAATTTTCTAATCTCAGTAGAAATTTTATTGGTCAGTTGCAGCTTTTTTCTACCAGCTGTCTTTGTTGCAGTTTTTAAAATTGTATCACTTATTTTTTTATTAATTTCATTCAATTCTGAATTATGTTCAAAATCTACTAATACATGAAACTGATGTATAACTTCTAATTTAAATTCATTAGAATGTTACTGAAGATTAGGAATATCAACTGTAAATATTGTTTTCTTAATAATTTGTGTCTCTCTAGTTTTGTATTAATCTTACATCTTACTAATCAATGATCACTTTTTGTGTTAAATTTATTAAGAACATTACCATCTTGAAATATGTATTTTCTGTTAGTCAAAATATAATCCAATTCTGCTGTACCTTTATTTGGATGCTTCCATGTCCATTTCATTTTGACATTTTTTTCTCAGAAAAAGAATTCATAATATAAAGTTTTTTTCTTTTTTTTTTTGCAAACTCCCCAAGTCTATATCCTCTCTTATTTCTATTACCATAACCAAAATTACCTGCAGCACTTTCATCTCTCATTTGTTTACCAATTCTAGCATTAAAGTCTCCCATAATAATTTTAAAATATTGTTTTCTCTGATCAATAGCCTTTTGTACACCTACATAAAAGTCTTCTATTACTTCATCAGAATGAGAACTTGTTGGGGCATAAACCTGAATTATCTGCATTTGGTATCTGCTATTAAGTTACATAATTAATCTTGCCATTCTGTCTGATACACCATCAATCTCCACAATGTTGTTCTTCCACTTTTTTATTTATAATGAATCCTATTCCATTTGTATTTCCAATTTAGTGCTTTTATAGTAGAGTACATGTCCACTTTTTAAATCAATTGTCTATTCACCTTTTCCTCTTACTTCACAATGTCCAATAACATCCCATTTAATATAAGACAGTTCTTTTTCTAATTCTTGCAATTTTCCTTCACTTGAAAGTGATCTGCAGTTGTAAGTACTTAAATAAAAAGTCATCATCAAATGGCAACCTGGGTCCACAATCAGGGATTCTTAGTACCTCTACTTTCAGCCACCAACTGCTGCCATGATTCATGACTTTACAGCTTCCTAGAAATAAGGGCCATGATTTATTTTTGTGTGACATGATTGTATATATCTATTGGAAAAATATTTATCATTTATATATACATTCATTCTGCCTTATCAGGCAACTGACCAGAAAGATCAAGGTGTTTCTTGATCTTAAATTCAAAAGTAACAATACTGTGATGTAAATGTGTTTAGCACTTTTCAACATCTATGTACATAAGTACATATATCTATGTACATATGTGTGTATGATTTATTGTTTATTATTATGTGGCTTGAGACTAGATGTCAGGAAAGTGGACTATTATAGTTATATTACCTTGCATACTAATTCATTAAAATGTGACTATTTACTTTAGAGATGACCGTGACAGTTTTCGTACTTTAAATTGTGCTTCTGTGATTATCTGTAGTAATTTTTGTATATATTTTTCTATTTAATGGCAAAAATACTATTTAATTAATATTGATCTATTAATTTAATCAATAAATATCAAAGTATATTTAGTCTTCTCTCTACATATTTATTTCTGCCTGTTTGTCTTTAATGTTTTTAGTTTGTTGTACTCTGATTTCACAGCATTAATTAGATTACCTTGAACAAATTTTTGTAATACTCAATAACATTATTTTTTAGATATTTTACTTAATATTTCTGATTATTTTTATATAATAATTGTAAAATATAAGACATTTTGATTTTATTTATATATGTTTTATTACTGTGAAAAGAAATTATTAATTTCAACTATAATGTTGCTAAAGAAAATCATGGCCAATAAAACTGATCTCTGATTGTTTACCAGTCAACTTAGAAGGATCTATTTAGAAATTTTAAAAGCAAATATAACATTTTGTAACAAAATTTTATAGATTTATTATTCTTTTATTGCACAAATTCTGGTTGGTCGAGTGATTTAAAACTCTAGATTTTTGATTGGTCAATTACAGAATCAGCAGTAAAAATATGTTTATCATTTAATATTATATTCATTTTAGTTTCACTTGTAGAAGAAATTTAATGAAAGTTTTTCAAAAATAAATTTCTATTTATAATTACAAAAATATTCTATAGCAGATAATCTAAAAAGAACACTTGTAACCAATTAGAAAATGTTGCTTATGTCATTGATTTTTTTTCTCAATTTATGTTAGTGCAAAAGTAAAAAAATTTTTATTAAAATCTTACTATTTTCCTAAAATAATTATATTTTTAGCATATTTTATGAAAAATATATTATAATATATAAAAACATACCAACAAAATACTCTCATATATTCGTTTTTGTTTGAAAATCAAATAAAGAGCTTGTGGTAATGAAAATTGTTGATAGGTATCAAAATTGTTGTTAGCATTGGTTTCTTTTTCAATTTACGTTCATGTAAAAGCAAATACTTTTTTATTAAAATCTCACTATTTTCTAAAATAATTATATTGTCAGCATATTTTATTAAAATAATTATAATATGTAAAAAACATGCTCTAAAACATTCATTTTTATTTTCAAAATCAACACATAGAAGTTGGAGTGGTGAAAATTATTGACAGGTAATCTTTTTTTGTTTTAAAGGGGAACCAAACAATCAGCATCTAGGAAATCCTGCCTTCTCCCATTGTTGTACCTTCTTACATCAATATTATTGATTTTTTACTTGTAAAATAATTCTAGAGAGGGCAGCATCTTATGGTACTTTTTAAGTCCTTTTTAAATACTTTTTTGTGTTAGTAAAGGGGTATTAGATTACTTAGAAAAAGTACAAAGGAAAATAGAAAAAAAATGCATTGGATGCAGATGTATGGGCAGCAAGCGAGGCAATTCAAGGAGAAATGGGATGGTCAAGTTTTTATATGAGAGATGCAAAAAGTAAAATGAAAATGTTTGGTAGATTGCAGTTTATGGATAATAAAAGAATAGCCAAAATAGTATTTAATTGGGTTACAAGTAAAGGGCAGGCAACAAGATGGGTGAAAAAGATAATATGGTATGCAAAAAATTTGGATAAAGAATTTATATCTGTATATTTGTACAAAAGATGGGATGATTGTGTTAGGAGGATTGTTGAGTGTTATAGTGGTAAGGCATGGGATAAAAGAATAGATTTATTAAGAACAGGGAGTTAAAGAGATGTAGAACTAGTATGGAGAGTAAAAAGAGTTTAAATATATATATATAGAAATAAACCGAATATTAGGTGTGAGTTAATTTATGATAAGGAGTTTTGCTATTAACTGAAAGGAGACCCTTTGATTCCTCTTGGAAGCCTTAAAGGAACCGAGCAGGGAAAATTCCTAATGTCCACTCCATACGTTCTTGTTGTTGCAGTTGTTATTACTATGTGATTATTCATATAGTATACGAACTTGGATGGGCTGCTCACCAACACGCATTAGCCAGCGTGGTGAGTTTATTGGCTTTTTACCTCTGAGTTTAAGATCAAGAAACACCATGGTCTTTCTTCTCAGTGCCTGATAAGGCAGAATGAATGTTTGTGTAAATGATAAATATTTTCCCAATACATATATACAATTATGACAGACAAAAATATAGCATGGCCCTTATTCCCATGAGGCTGTAAAGTCACCAACCAAGGCAGCGGTTGGTGGCCGAAGGCGGAGGGTGCTAAGAATCCCCTGATTGTGGACCCAGGCTGCCATTTGATGACAACTTTTTATTTAGATACTTACAACTGCAGATCACTTTCAAGTGAAGGAAGATTGCAAGAATTAGAAGAAGAACTCTCTTATATTAAATGGGACATTATTGGACTTTGTGAAGTTAGAAGAAAAGGTGAAGAGACAATTAATTTAAAAAGTGGACATATACTCTATTATAAAGGCACAAATATTGGAAATACAAGTGGAGTAGGATTCATTATAAATAAAAAGTGGAAGAACAATATTGTGGAGATTGATGGTGTGTCGGACAGAGTGGCAAGATTAGTTATACAACTTAATAGCAGATACCAAATGCAGATAATTCAGGTTTATGCCCCAACAAGTTCTCATAGTGATGAAGTAGTAGAAGATTTTTATATGGATGTACAAAAGGCTTTTGATCAGAGTAAACACCATTTTAAAATTGTTATGGGAGACTTTAATGCTAGAAGATCGGAAGAGAAAGTGTCTGGGGGTAATTTTGGTTATGGTAATAGAAATGAGAGAGGACATAGACTTGTGGAGTTTGCAGAAAAAGAAAAACTTTATATTATGAATTCTTTTTTTGAGAAAAATGTTAAAAGGAAATGGACATGGAAGCATCCAAATGAAGGTACAGCAGAATTGGATTATATTTTGACTAACAGGAAATACATATTTCAAGATAGTAATGTTCTTAATAAATTTAACACAGGAAATGATCATCGATTAGTAAGGTGTAAGATACATGTTAATGTAAAACTAGAGAGACAAAAATTATAAAAAAAAACAATATTTACAGTTGATATTCCTAATCTTCAGAAACATTCTAATGAATTTAAATTAGAACTTACAAATCGATTTCAAGTATTAGTAGATTTTGAACATGATTCAGATTTGAATGAAATTAATATGAAAATAACTGATACACTTTTGAAAACTGCAACAAAGATAGCTGGTAGAAAGAAAAAGCAATTGACCAATAAAATTTCTACTGAGACTAGAGAATTTATGAAGAAAAGAAGGAATATGAAGATATACAAAAATGATGCATTAAAAAGAATTGAATATCTCGAATTTTGTAAAATGGTGTGGAAAAGAGTTGAAAATGATATAAGAAAGTATAACTGTGAACTAGCAAGGAAAGCTGTAGAAGAAAATAAAAGTCTTAAGAATGTAAAACAACATTTTGGTATTGGTAGGAAATTTATATCTGCAATAAGAAAAAAAAATGGAATTATTACTAAAAGGAGAGATGACATCATGAAATTGGTAGAAGATTTTTATCAAGAATTATATAGTAATAAAGAACAAGTACCTCCTATATCTATTACATCTTCCAAATTGCCCAGAATTTTAAATGAAGAAGTGAGACATGCAATTAAATGTATGAAGAAAGGAAAGGCTCCAGGTAATGATGGAATTATAATTGATATATTAAAAGAAGCAGGTGAAGAAATAGAAAATTTTTTAGCAAAGTTATATAGCAAATGTCTAAATGATAAAGATGTACCTGATGATTGGAAGAATGCAGTAATAATATTAATATTTAAAAAAGGTGATAAAGAAGATATTAGAAATTACAGACCTATCAGCCTTTTATCAGTTTTATATAAAATTTTTACCAAGATAATTACTACTCATCTACAGAGAACATTGGATTTCCACCAACCAAGAGAACAAGCCGGATTTAAAAGTGGTTTTAGTACAGTAGATCATATCCAGGTATTGAGAGAAGTTATAGAAAGGACAAATGAATATGAGTTGCCATTATGCTTAGGATTTGTAGATTATGAAAAGGCATTTGATTCTATAAACATTTCTTCAGTGATTAAAGCATTAGATCATCAAGGTATAGATCCAGGATATTGTCATATTTTAAAGAATATTTATAAAAATGCAACAGCAACAATTAGATTACATAATGACACTGGGAAAGTCAACATTGAGAAAGGTGTTAGACAAGGTGACTCCATATCTCCAAAACTTTTTACAGCAGTGCTGCATGAAGTATTTTGTGGATTAAAATGGGAAACAAAAGGAGTGAAAGTAAATGGTGATTATTTAAGTCATTTAGATTTCGCAGATGATGTAGTTGTTTTTGCAAATAATGCTTCAGATCTGCAGGAAATGTTGCAGGAATTATCAGATGAAAGTAGGAAAGTAGGACTAAAGATAGATGTTAAAAAGACTAAAGTAATGGTTAATCGATTTGCTCAAAATATGAAAATAAAGGTTGATTATGATGAATTAGAAGAAGTTAACAGTTACAAATACCTTGGTCAGATTATTAATACAGATGGAAACATAATGGAGGAAATTAATCATAGAATTAAACTTGGTTGGAGTGCTTTTGGTAGAAATAACTTGATACTAAAAGGAAATATGCCTATGTGTTTGAAAAGGAAGGTTTTTAACAAATGTGTTTTACAAGTTCTTACTTATGGATCTGAGACTTGGACACTTAATAGAAGAGCAATTCAGAGACTTCAGACCACTCAAAGAAGTATGGAGAGATGTATGTTGGGAGTAACAAGAAGAGATCGTAAACGCAATGTATGGGTAAGAGAACAAATAGGTGTTACTGACCTCATTGAAAAAATTAAAAGATTGAAGTGGAGTTGGGCTGGACATATTGTTAGAAAAGATGATAATAGATGGACAATTGAAATTTTAAACTGGATTTTAAGAGATTGTAAAAGACCCAGAAAGAGACCACATGTGAGATGGATGGATGAAATAAGAAAGTGTGCAGGGGTGATGTGGAGAAGAGAAGCTAAAGATCAGAGAAGATGGATTAAACTTGGAGAGACCTTCATCCTGCAGTGGATTGATAATGGTTGATAATGACGATGATGATGAATAGTAAGAAAAGTAGTTTATTGTTTAAAGCTCGAACAGATCTTTAGCAACAAGAAAATATACATGTAAATAGAAAAATATGGGTGATTTAGTCTGTAAATTGTGTAAGAAAGGAATAGAAAATATTAGGTATCTGTTAATTGAATGTAAATGCTTGAAAATAGAAAGGGTACAAATAATGAAGTTATGGAAGAATAAATATGAAAAAAGTGATTATACAGAAAGTAAATTATTGATTTTTATACTGGGTTTGGGAAAAGATAAGGGGGATTTAGATATAAAGACTATAGAGTTGACAAAGATTATGTTGTTGAAATGGGATGAAGCAGAATATGGGAAAACTTAGTGTGGGGAATGGAAAATAAAGTGTCTAACAGGTTTCTCTCAGTATAATTGCTGAGAGATTCCTGACTCCATTTAAGGAGAAGCCACAGTATATCACATCATATCAGCTTTAGATGAACCTAAATATACTACAGTAACATAAAAACTGCTGGATTTAGAGTGAGTTAAAGCCATCTATGAGTTGATTCATGTCTTTCTTAAAAAGGGTTACTGCTTCAGATTTATTTACTTTCATTTTAAAAATAAATTTCAGTTAACAAAGGTTTTTAGTATTTTTTTTTAAGCTACAGTGTTCAATTTATTTTTCCCATCATGCATCTATTAAACCCTTTTTTTTCCCAAAATATTTATTAAACAAGTACAATGTTTACAGTGACAATTATGTATACATGGTAAATTAAAAGGAAAGCTAGAATTATAAACATAAGAACGAATTACATGATTATAAATAAATAAAAGATAGTATTATTCTGGGCAAGAGGTAAACCCTTTGTTCTCATTTTTTTTAATATTTGCAAACTTCAAATGTATTTTTTAGAATTTTTTTTTTTAATTTCTAAACTTTAATTTCTAAAAAATTCAAGTTCAATTAAATCAAAAGTTGAACATTGACAAAAACTACCACCAGAGATAAGAATATAAAATGTGGACTTATTAGATGGTTAATGTTTTCACCAAAAATAAATGTAACCAAATCAAAACACAAAATATGTACTTAATTTCAGTTTTGATAGAATTAGCAGAAAAATTATTTTTTATTATAATTATTATTTTCAATGTTTTTAAAACAAACAAATTAAGATTCCTGATTTTAATGTGTTCAAAATAATAAAATTATATTGGAAAATACAAAAAAAAATACTTTTGAGTCACTACTAATATAAATACCCATCATTTGGACTTATTTTTAATTATTAATTTAAAAAAAGTATATATTGTATAGCCGAGAGGTCATCACAGCCGCCTTGCAAGCAAGTAGTTGGTTGCAGACGGTTGTGGGTTCGCCTCCCGCCGATGCTATGACATATGAAAAAAAAAAGTTAACTTTAGAAATAAATAAATAAATACTTTCTTTTTATAAACATGGTGTAAAAAAATTCCCATATAATTGTATATAGATAACCTACCTATAAAGCTCTTTTTATCATGTGCTTATAGAGGGCATATAAGAACAAATATTAAATTTAAATTATGGGTTTTTTACTATAGGCTACCTATTAAATAGCCCAAATATAGAATAGATAAGAGGGTGATACCAAAATAACAGTTGATTGGGAGTCTATTGTTAATCAAATATGACAAGGATTGTCACTCTGGTTATTGACCAGGCAAAACATAGAAAAAAGTTAAAACTTAAAATAATGTAAAATTAGTATTTTTTGTATTTATATATTAGGTAATTAAACTTTTCACTCTTTTTATAATAGTATAATGTTAATAAATTCATTTTAAAAATGCATATTTTTATTGATTTAAAATTAAAAAAGAAAAAGAAAAAACAAAAGACGAAAATCAATAATCTAGAGCAGTGTTCTTCAACCCTTGGTCCGTGGACCGGTGCCGGGCTGCGGAACTTTTCTGCAGGTCCGCATGCTAGACGGGCAGTAAAGTTATTACAAATAATAATAGTTTAAACTTTTAATTAATATAGCTAATTTTTATTTATTTTTTCATCTCATTTTTACCCAATTAAAAAAAAAAAGAAAACAGAACGAAAACAAAATCTAATCAATCATTCATAAATTAATTTGTTTTTCTAGTTATCACAGATGTTTATGGGGGGTAGAATTAAATTTTTTATTAGTTTTCTAAAAAAAATTTAAAAAAAAGTTTATTTTATTACATAAACTCCATATATATATATAAAACTTTATCTTACATATTTAACATTGTTGTTTTGATCAGTTATAACAATTATGCTTATCTTTAAGAAAATTTATCTATAGACTCTGCCAGTCTGCGAAACCTTATCCTTATTTTTGCTGATCCGCGGAACCTTATCCTTATTTTTACCAGTCCGCAGGTGTGAAAAGGTTGAAGACCACTAATCTAGAGAAATAGATAAAATCCAGTCTATGTCGTAGATATATATAACTATATATTGAAATGCTAAATTTATTTTCAAAAAATGAAATAGTCAGTATGAACTGTAAAATCACTCTTCCTAATATTTATCATTAGATGTGTTTTCTCAGATATCAAATTGCTTGCTTATATATTTATATGTGTGTGCATATTCATTTGTTTAGTCATGCATATTTTTGTATGTATATACATAACTAATTAATAGTTATGTAAATTTATAATATATTGAAACTGGATAAATGTTCCACATATTTACGCTTTACCTAGTGCCTACTATATAAGCACTAGAATGGGTTTGAACCCAAATTACCAGTAATGGACATCTAACTCAATCATTAGGCAATCGTATAGATATATAGATGTATCAGCACATGGCTTTAAAGGGATCTCTATTAAAAGTTAAATGAGTGATAAATTATGTGGTAAAATAGGTGCAAAAATTAAAGTTTTATAGAATACAAATAAATAAAAAATTTATGAGTTTTAAAAATGTGTAAACATTTTTAATTTTTTTCTCAATTTAAATTTTAAAAGTAACTAGCCAATGTTGTAAATAGAGGGATCTGTAATCAGGATACTTCTGTCTATTCATCCTCCATTCTTATTCTAGACCCTTTAAGTTTGTTATTAGCAACTGTAGCTTCAGATTAAAAAATATATTTCAAAACAATTGCTTTTTCAATTCAAAATAAATGTTTTCTGCTAGATTTTTAAACAACTTTTCTCATATCATGGATAAAGGTTTCCTAATCATTTTAAAATAAGAAACTTTTTTTATCTTACAATCAATATTAATATTTTATTTTGAAATATAATTTCATAACCAAAAAAAAATTATTTCATCTTGTTAAGTTTTTACATAATTCTCATTTTATATGTTTACACATGCTGTTATGTAAGAGTATCAAATTCTTCATACAATAATCCCACTAAGTGCAAGCATTCATAATCAATAGATGCAAGAAGGTTTGTGCATAAAATTCCTATCTAATACCTACTCATCCAACATCTCCATAAGCTAGAAAAGAGTCTTGGGATGTTGGATGAGTAGGCACTAGATAAAGATTTTATGCACAATTTTTTCTGCATCCATTAATTATGAAGGCTTGCACTTGGTGTCACTACTGTATGAAGAGTTTTAATAAAATGGCACAGAATAGAGTTTTCCCAAGTAGTTGGAGTAATACAAGAGTAAGGTTATTATTTAAAGGAAAGGGTAAGGATCATAGAAAGTTGAATAATTATAGACCGATAGCGGTAACATCAGTTTTATATAAAGTTTTCTCGTATATGGTGGCTAGTAAAGTTGTAAAATGGATGGAAGGGAATAATGTAGTGGGTGAAATGCAAGGAGGTTTTAGATTAGGTAGGCATATAGGAGATAGTTTATTTGTAGTTACACAACTATGGATATGAGTAGGAATGCAGATAAACAGTTATATATGAGTTTTATAGATATAGAGAAGGCATATGATAGAGTAAATAGAAATAGATTATGGATAAGTTTAGCAAATTTGGGAATGGATGAAGCTTTAATAGATATTATTAAGAAATTATATGAAAATAATTATTATATATATCAATTAGAGAATATAGAATCAATTAAAGTTAAAAATGGTGTGGGACTAAGGCAAGGATGCCCTATGTCACCTATTTTGTTTGTGTTGTATTCGAGTGAAATGGAAAGAGCAATAGAAAGATTAGGAAGAGGGATAGAGATACCGTTAATAGGTAGTAAGGGAGTATATATTTTGTCAGGTCTTTTTTTTGCAGATGATATATTTTTGTGTGCAGAAAAAAGAGAAGATATGGAAGTTATGTTGAGGACATGTGCAAGGGTGGGTAAAGAGATGGGGATTAAATTTAGTGAAGAAAAATCAAATATAATGATGGTTAATACTGAGGAAAGAGAAGATGTAGAATTTTTATTGGGAGATATTAAGTTAAGTGTGGTGAATAGATATAGTTATTTGGGAATTATTTTAAGTAATCAGAAAAATTATTTGGATGAATGGGAGAAAAAATTGATAAATGAAGCAAAGAAAAGAAAGGGATTGATAAAGAAATTAACAGTATTTTCATATAATAAATATGATGTAGCTAGAATTATATGGAAAGGAGTTGCAGTAGCAGGGTTAACATATGGTAATGATGCATTATATGTTAGTAAAAAGATATTAGATTATTTAGAAAAAGCTCAAAGGGAAGTAGGAAGACATGCATTGGATGCAGAAGTATGGACAGCAAGGAAGGCAATTCAAGGAGAAATGGGATGG
This sequence comes from Epiperipatus broadwayi, assembly GCA_028023455.1. Taxonomy (NCBI): domain Eukaryota; kingdom Metazoa; phylum Onychophora; class Udeonychophora; order Euonychophora; family Peripatidae; genus Epiperipatus; species Epiperipatus broadwayi. Next base: position 1,224,752 of record JAQFVV010006429.1, read on the forward strand.
TCAAGTTTTCATATGAGAGATGCAAAAAGTAAAATGAAAATGTTTGGTAGATCGCAGTTTATGGATAATAAAAGAATAGCTAAAATAGTATTTTATTGGGTTATGAGTAAAGGGCAGGTAACAAGATGGGTGAGAAAGGTAATGCGCTATGCAAAAGATTTGGATAAAGAATTTATATCAGTATATTTGTACAAAAGATGGGATGATTGTGTTAAGAGGATTATTGAGTGTTATAGTAGTAAGGAATGGGATAAAAGAATAAATTTATTAATAAAGACTAGGGAGTTAAAGAGATGGAGAAATAGTATGGAGAGTAAAATGTGTTTAAATATATATATAGAAATAAACAGAATATTAGGTGTGAGTTAATATATGATAATAGTAAGGAAAGTAGTTTATTGTTTAAGGCTCGAACGGGATCTTTAGCTACAAAAGAATATACATGTAAATGGAAAAATATGGGTGATTTATTTTATAAATTATGTAAGGAAGGAATTGAAAATATTAGGCATTTGTTAATTGAATGTAAATGTTTGAAAACAGAAAGGGTACATATAATGAAGTTGTGGAAAAATAAATATGAAAAGAGTGATTATACAGAAAGTGAATTATTGGTTTTTATGCTGGGTTTGGGAAAAGATAAGGGGGATTTAGATATAAAGGTTATAGAGTTGACAAAAATTATGTTGTGGAAATGGGATAGAGCAGATTATGGGTAAATTTAGAGTGGGGAATGTAAAAGAAAGTGGCTAACAGGTTTATCTGGGCATAATTGCTGAGATATTCTTGACTTCGTTTAAGGAGAAGCCATAATACATCACATCACATCACATCACATTACTCTTAGTGATAAGTTTTTATTAAATTTTTATTTGCAATATGATTTTTTCTTATTTTTTTAAATTTTAAATTCATTTTTTTGGGTTCTCTGTTATTCAAATATTATATGTCCAAGTGGCAAGTGATATTTATATATTGTTTATTCTTGATACTTGTAAATGTCAGTTATAAATTCAGCATTTCTTTAAACTTTAGATTATACTGAAGTTATACGTAACTACAAAAAATGCATTTCATTAACTATATACAAGGAATTATATTTAATACTTCTAAAGTATCTTACTTGTATTTAATCTTTTTCATACTTCATTTTTTAGAGTATAGATGTTTCTTAAGTGATAAAAACATAGAAAAAATATAGGTATAGTAATAGTTAGATATTATTGCAGTAATAATGACATATTAAAGACGTTAAACATTTGTAATCATTCCTATTTGGTGACAAAATGGTTGCAATATAATGCATTATATTTTTAAACATTTGTACTTTTTTCTTAAACCTGCAATTTTTAAAGTTTTTTTATTGTGAAATATTTTTATTTTCTAAACTCCCAATCAATGTACTTTCTATCTTATAAAGTAGTAAGAGTTTTCATCACAATATTCTATTTTCATTTAATTGTGTTCATGAGAAAATATAAAAAATGCATAAGTCAACAATAAAGATCCCCTGCATATATTGCAATTATACATATATTGGGTTGAGAAGAAATATTGAGAAGCAAAATGATATCAGCATTTAATATGAACATATAAAAAGTAATAAAAAAAGGATTAATACAATAACAGCTATTTTCTTTCACTATAAAGAACATTTTACATTAATTTTGATCTAACTAATACCAAAATTCTTCATGAGAAAAAAAATCATAATAAGTGAATACTCAAGAAAGCATTTTTTTATAAATAGATATAAGTCAATTATTTTGTATAGCATGATGTTTTTTTTTTTTTTACAAACTGTAATATTTTAAACAGCATTAAACTGTTGCACATGCACTTTGGATTTTAACTATAAAATGAATGAATACAAACACTTCAAACACATGATAAAGTCTTTGAAAAAGATAGAATGGCCTCTATTTTTTCCAAAGACTTTATCATATGTTTGAAGTGTTTGTATTCATTCATTTTATAGTTAAAATCCAAAGCGCATGTGCAACAGTTTAATGCTGTTTAAAATATTACAGATTATAAATAGATATAGGAAATCTTTATTTAATAAGTAAAGTGCAAATATTAAACTTCTGCAAATTTTAAACTTTTTAATAATTGATAATGATTATAAAAATAACTTGAACTACTCCTCAATTTTATAATTGTTTTTGTTATTATTTACTGTTATTCAATAGCTTTATCACTATATTTATATATACATTGCATTTTATCAATATATTTATATATACATTGCATTGAAGAAATATGTCTAACCAATCCGATATTACATTTAACAGGGTTTGCATTCTTTACATTTTAAAATCTATGATATCATGACTATCTACCAATGTAAAAAATTTCATATTATTCTTTTTCATTGTGAATATTATTTTTTTAAAAAAATCTTCCTTCATAAGAGAATGTGAAACTTTAAATACCTGAACTTCTATCTCAGAAATAAATAGTCCAACTTTTTATTTACATTACATATACTGACTTATACGAAAAAGATGTAGTGATAGAATGATGAACCCTCAAGCTAATAGTTCATGGATTACAGCCAGCTCTTTCACTTCTGGTGCATAATCTTTTCATTAACTTCTAAGCAATAAAACATTATGCTATATGTATATACTTGTTTGATAATTAGGTATAATAGATTTTATATATGATAAGTGTATTCTAGTAGATCTGTGAGTTTTCAATAATTATATATGTAAGTATTTATTTGATGAAAATTTAATTGTATCTGATCTATTATTTTTTTTTTTAAGTGTGTGGACTTATACTTTGGATTTATATATATATATATATACTTTGGATTTATTTTTATATATATATTGATCGTTTTGCATTGACATTGTACTAACAAGATTTTCAGACATCTCTTTAACATTTCCAAATGATTCTTCTTATTTAGAAAATGCCAATGAGACTCTATTAAAATGTCAGTTTAAGTAATGGTGTTAAAAATAAGAATATATATATACAGATGAATCTAAAATATAAGTACTCATCCTTTTATCTAAAAATATCCTCACTTTATTACATATATTCACTTTCATCTGTGCTTCTCTCATTTTGGTTCAACCATATCACAACATCCATCTGTGTTCTCTCTCTTTCTTTCTTTCATCAATGTAAAATGATGGCATGTCTCTACCTGATACGTCCATAATCCAGATTTACATATGAAAGAAAGTATTCCAATTAAGTTTTAGATTTCTTTAGGTTTTATGTTAACTATTCTATAGACAACACAACTCACATCCAATTATTTATATCTTTAAGTACAGTAATGAAATATTTTATTTTATACTAAAATTGAAATATAACTTACTCTGTGACTATATTATTTTCAAATCTTTTGTGCATTTTTTAATCAGATTCTTCCATTTATTTTTAGTTTTATGGAGCAACAAAGACTTCTATTATAAAGTTCAATACTTCGTTTGAAATTTTTCAGATTACTAAATAGTTTTACTTTTTCTTCACATACAAATCTTCAGTTGTGGACATGGGTGGCAGAAATGTGACACAACGTCAGTTTGATTATATATAATTAAAGAGATGAGGGTCTGAGTTTTTACATTGATGGATAGTTATGATATTGTACAGGCGAGATGAAAGAGAAACAAATAAAAATAGAGAAAATATATATAATAAAATGAAGATTTTTCATAGATAAACAATGCAAATTTATATTTCGGATTCGTGTGTGTATGCATTTGCTTATTTTCAACATTGCTATTGTACTGACATTTTAAAAGAGACTCATTAGCAGTTTTCTGGTTAAGAATGCTCTTTTGGGAATATTAAAGAGACGTCTGAAAATTTTGTTAGTATAATGGTAAAGCAAACAATGAATAAAATATACTAAAATAAATCAAAATATAATATATGATAGTTAATTACTTAAAAAAAATTATAAAAATATAATATACTAGCACATAATTATTTTTTTATAAAATAGTTCAAACACATATACAATCATTCAGAAATCAGATTTTTATGGCCGTAACCAATCTTACTGAATAAAACTGTAACGAACGTAGATCCATTATAAAATTAAGCTATAGTTTCAGTTATAATCAATGCTTTCAACCCACTTGTTGTAATTTATCCAATTATTGTTTAATGTTATGTTTGTTTTTTGAATGATTAATGCCTAAAGATGAAATATGAAAAATTAAAGATGAAAAAATGAAAAATAATTGGATAAAAAATAATAAGATAAATGTATATGTTTAAGTGCTAGAAGTTGATTAACTTATAGATAGATAGATAGATAGATAGATAGATAGATAGATAGATAGATAGATAGATAGATAGATAGATAGATAGATAGATAGATAGATAGATAGATAGATAGATAGATAGATAGATAGATAGATAGATAGATAGATAGATAGATAGATAGATAGATAGATAGATAGATAGATAGATAGATAGGTAGGTAGGTAGGTAGGTAGGTAGGTAGGTAGGTAGGTAGGTAGGTAGGTAGGTAGGTAGGTAGGTAGGTAGGTAGGTAGGTAGGTAGGTAGGTAGGTAGGTAGGTAGGTAGGTAGGTAGGTAGGTAGGTAGGTAGATAGATAGGTAGATAGATAGATAGGTAGATAGATAGAGACAGACAGACAGAAGACAGAAGCAGACAGACAGCAGAAGACAGCAGAAAGACAGGCAGGCAGGCAGGTAGGTAGGTAGGTAGGTAGGTAGGTAGATAGATAGATAGATAGATAGGTAGGTAGATAGATAGATAGATAGATAGATAGATAGATAGATAGATAGATAGATAGATAGATAGATAGATAGATAGATAATTATGTAAATTAATAAACTGAAAATATTTTTAAAAAAATTTGTTAATAATTATAGAGTATAAAAAATAATATTAAACGTAAGAAAAAGGCAAATATGATTAATGTAGTTACAAAAGTAATGTTATTGAAAGAACTAAGAGAGAAAAAAGTGTTTTTTTAATATAGTAAGATAGAAAAAATATTGAACTGTACTTAAAGATAGGGATACAGAAATCTGTAATGACAAACAAAAGAAGAAAAAAGTAGATAAATGACTTGATAAACTTAAGAAAGAATGATATGAGATCTTATTTTGGAAAAGTAATAACCAGAATATTTTAGATAATTATTAAATACCAGACACTTACCTTTTTTTTTAAAAAAAAAACAAAAAAACTATTTATTATTAAATTAACCTATTAAAAATTCAATCATCAATTATGTATTGGTAAATTGAAAAAGTGGATCAATTTTTAAAAAGTGTAATTTCTACATTTTGAATCTTAATAAATTTATTTCCTCCCAATATATAATATTTTTTGAAAGATAAACCCATAAGTGAAATGTTGTGCATGGTCATATAACATTTAAGATAAGATTTTTAAATTTAATGTTGTGTGGAAAATAAACATTATTTATTTTATTACAAATTAATTTTAAATGGAAATTTTAAAAAATATTTGATTAAAATATAATCGAGGAAATATTATAATAAAGAATCTACTATTGATTTATTGCTTTCAATACTAAAAAGTCCTTGCAATAAAAAATATACAATCTAATTCAGAAAAAGAACTACTTATCCAAATGATACTCTTAATAAATAATAATGAACAATGTAAACTATTTATATTTAATGATTCATTAATAGAAGCAAAAGATAACGACTCTAAAATCTAGTGTTCCTAGTGTTGTTGAAACTCTCAATAAAATATTCATAAAATTTTAATAATTTTTGGTTGGTCCACTGACAGTAATATTTATGCATATAAAAAAAGAAAAAAAACAAGCATTGTTTTATACATTTGATCTCTATTTTTGTTCTGTTCTTCTATATGAATGAACTATTTGGAATTCACCTATTTTCTGGCAACAAGATAAATTCTTAGTGTTGTCTTTGCAGAATTTGAGTTTCTATTTTAACTCTAGTATCAATCTAACAACATTTTATAAGTTTAATGGGGTTTTCTTTTATTATCTACTACCTTGGTGATATCAGGTGTTGTTAATCAGATGTTGGTTCTACTTTGTGTCAATTTATTTTATACTTATAAGCTGGAATTATCACTAATATATCAGGTAAAAGAATGTTAGTGTAAAATATTTTCTAATTTGTCACAATTAAACATTTTTTCAAGAAATACTTCTGTATAATTAATAGTTTATAAATATAAATCTGAGAACCAATACTTATATACACCCTATCTAAAAACACATTTATATAATTATATTATTTTATTTAAATACAAGAATATTATATATACTTTTAAGATAGATGTAATCAGAGGGGTTTTTAACCCAGACTTTCAAGCTCCCTTAAGTTGTCCCTCCATCTTATACAATCAATACACATGACTACATACATGTGAAAAAAAATAAACGATCTCTAATATACATATTTCATGTTGAACCAACATTCATCAGTTGATCCACATCATCTCCCACACATATATAATCAGTGCTCAGTTTACATTAAGATAGCAAATAGTCAAACATTAATTAACAGATTTCAGTCTTCTCTACTCTCCATCTCTTCAGCCATCCATATCATTAAAAGTCTGAAGATAGCATATTCAAAGTCCTATTGAGCTTTGAACATACCATCTTCAGATTTTCAATGATATGGATGGCTGAAGAGTTGAGTGGAGAAGATTGAATTCTGTCGATTAAAGTTTGAGTATTTGCTACTTTAATATATACCAAGCAATGATTATATATATGCGTGTGTGGGCAATGATAATTTGGACTAGCTGATAAGTACTTGTTTAGCATGAAATATGTATATTGGAGATCATTTGTCTTTTAGGATATTGAAAGTCTGGATTTAAATCATTTCTAATTAAATCTATCTTTAAAAAATATATAATATTCTTGTATTTAAATATTACATTTTCAGCCTGTGTTCTGCCTATCCCTCTTCTGTGTATTTAAATAAACTTATGGTCCTGCATATAAGGAGTCACAATGACAGTCAACATGGATATGACAACAAAATTGGAAAATATAAGTCTTGAACATATCATTTTCAGATTTTTAATGATATGAAGAGCTGAAGAGTTGGATAATAAAGAAAATTGAAGCCTATACATTAACGTTTAAAGATTTGCTATCTTAATATAAAATAAGCACTGATTGTGTATTGGTGTGGGAGATGATGATCTGAACGAACTGATGAATGTTGTTTTTCGCATATATGTGGTTAAGTATATCGGTTATATAAGATGAAGCAGAGATCTGAAGGGAGTTTGGAAGTCTAGGTTCAAATCCCCTCTAATTATATAAAGTGAATTATATTGTTTATAACAAACTTACTTTTTAACACAAGTCAGAATATTTTATTGATGGAAAAAGTAGATTAAAGTTTTATTTTTTAAAAAATTAGCATATTTGTTCATATTAGTGAAACGGTCGTGGACTAATTCAATTAGTTCGAAAGCATATTACTAACTTGATTAATTTTAGCATAGAAAGCAAATAAAATAATATATTTACTAAAATCTCTGAAGGATTTTATTTTAAGTCTTTCCTGCTTACTAAAAGAAAACAGTAGGAAGCAAATGATGTACTGTCAAACTTTTCTTTTAATATGTTTATTAATGAATTAAAAAAAAAAAAAAAAAACATTTTTAGTCATCCATTTAAGTAACAACTGCGGATTGAATCATAAAACGTGTCTACTAATCTTTTAAATAATGGCTTTCATGACATTTTTTGCATGTTTTTTTATAAACACATAAACAGACAAAGAGCTAAATAGGTATGTAAGTAGATAGATAGATGAATGAATAAATTGATGACTAGATATATAGATAGAAAATAGATGGATAGATAAATACGTTATAAATACGGCAGATAAGTAAAAGTGGGTGGCTAAATAGGTAGATAAACAGGCAATCGCATTGGCTGACAGTTAGAAAGGTAGGTTTGTTGATAAATAGTAGTTATACATAGATGAACAGATATATATATATGCAGAGAAAAAGTTAAATAGACAGACAGAAAGATAGATAGGTAGGTAGGTAAATAGATAGGCAGGCAGGTAGATAGGTGTTAAAATATCTTTTAAATAACCTACTTCAGAACAAAAGCATTTTTTCTTTATATAGAAACACTTAAAGAAAAGAAATCATTTTCTAACTTACCATTTGCTAAATTGTACTTTTTGAAATGTTAAAAAATTAGATGGGTTAAGTAAGAGATGAATACTTAAAAACAATCTAAACTTGATTGAAATCTGATAATTTCCCAACATTCAACTGCTTACGTTTAAACCATAGGTTTTGGGCACGGCGGCCAGATTTACAAAGCGCACCATCTTCAAACATACATAACATAAATGCATATCTATAGTAATAATAATTCAAATATTAGTGTGTTCATAAAAATTTAAATAATGTTCTAAAAAATATTGGAGTGATAAATATATAAAATTATCAAAAATGTTAAACTTTTTTTGTCAGTGAAATACTATTTCCAACGTGATTAAATTTTAATTGATAGGATTTTTTTTTTTTAAATTAAAATAATATTGTAATTAGATTACTAGACTCATTTGATCTCACATTTTTACACTGCTATAATAAATGACTTTGTGAACTAGTTTATAAATGAAGGTTCAGTAGTCGTAGGGAATTCTACTTAGATACTAAGTTAAGAGGGGTTTAAAGTTAGAAAAACAAATGAATCAGAGATTAATTTTTCACCCAAAAAAAATATGTGATTAGAGTAGTTTTAATTACAATTGTTGTTAAATAAACCTGATAAAAGCTTCACAAAAGTTGCCTAATGTACTTTTTTGTTGTTAAGAGTTTCACATTTAAGTAATGAAATTAAAACAAATTTTGACAAATAAGTGTAAAATTCCGTTCCCCTGCGATTATTTTAATTATATATATATATATATAAGTATAGAGGATTTGAACTCAGATTTTCAAGCACCCTTCAACTATCCACACTATCTTATACAACTGATACCCATGACCACACACATGTAGAAAAGATTAATAATCACCAATATACGTATTTCATGCTAAACCAGCAGTCATCAGTTGTTGCAGATTATAATCTCTCACACATATATATATAATCAATGCTCAGTTTATATTAAGATAGCAAATCTTCAATAATATTAGCATCAGCATGGGATTTGAGTTTTCATCATCAAATTTTCAATGATATGGATGGCTGAAAAGTTGGAGGTTGCAGTGGATTGCAGTCTGTCCATTAAAGTATGAAGATTTGCTATCTTAATATAAACTGAGCATTGATTATATATATCTGTGTGTGAGAGATGATAATATATATATCTGTGTGAGAGAGATGATAATCTGGACCAACTGATGAGTACTGGCTTAGCATGAAATATGTATATTGGTGATTATTAATCTTTTCTACATGTGTGGCGTCATGGGTATCAGTTGTATAGGATAGTGTGGATAGTTGAAAGGTGGTTGAAAATCTGAGTTCAAATCCTCTATACTTACAATTAAGCTCCCAGGTTTGTGAAGAGTGCCTGGTTTTCAAATATATATATATATATCAAGAAAAAATATATATATATATATATGCCTGGTTTTCAAATATATATATATATATCAAGAAAAAATATTATTACATATAATAATAAAATAATATAGCTAAAAATTTATATACTGTGCTGGTCAAAATTGTGTATTCATTCAACAAGACCAATAATCCAAGCTAAAGTACCTTGAATCCAACCATGCAGAAGATACATATGTCAGGACAAGAATGAATCCTAACCTATTTGCCTAAACTATTGCCTCTCTGACTAATGGATAACGTTTGTGATGACACTAGCAGTGCTTGGTTTTATTCCGTCCCAGCTGGAGGTCATGGTTTACATAGAGACTCAAAATAATAAAGGGTTTATATGAAAAACCAATGATTTAATGGATGCTGATGATTGCAGAATGGTACAGATATGATTTGATTGATTACTAATGGTTTGAACCGTAATAATGATAATTCTTTCTGGCAACATTATAAAGAAATGAATTTAAATCAAAGAAATATGTAAATAAATAGAGTAATTAACTTGAGAGATTGGGAGTGATAACAAACTAAGCTTATTTAAAATAACAATATTATAGGAATTTATTAAGGAATTTAGTACAAAATAAGTTAAGTCTTTGTTTATACAACTTGGTTATTTTCTTTAATTCGTTTTGATGTGGCTTTGACAAACAATGTAAAAGTTTGTTAATTGGTCAGCCAAAAACCAATCAGCAATAAAATATTATTAGCTCTCTTCAAGATATTACAAGTAAATCTGTTTATATATATAAGACATGAAAGATGGGCATTTAAAACACACTTACATTTAAAATCATTTGTATATAATGAGTGTGGGAAGCAAAATAGTTCTTAAATAAATAATTGACAATTATACAGTCAGATTTAATTAATTACGAAATTTGTTTGTGAAGGATGTGCCATCATGGCAGAGAGCATTTAAGATTTGCTAAATAAAGATATAAAATGATGAAGAAGGCAATATGCTATTATAGTATAACGATCGAAATGTAAGTGAAGATCGAATCTAATCGCAAAAACAATATCTGCAAATACCAGGGTGCCATCTAGGCATTTGAACCTAGAAAAATTTATAAAGTAGGCAGATACGTGCTGTTAAGATTCCACTTTATTTAAATATTCCGATCGTTAGCCCAAGTCACTAGCTCAGTGGAGACGCAGAGATAAAAATCTATATCTTAATTTTATATCTTAAATATAAAAGAATAAAAGCCACTGCCAGAAATTAACACATAAAAATATTTATTTACGCACATATAAAATAATATTTAAATTTTGAGGAATAAATTTAACGTTCATATTTTTATATTGATCTTTAATTCTAAATTTAAGTAGATTGCAAATAATGAGTTTACTATTTATTTAGAGGGTCGAGTATGAATAGACTACATAGATTTGCATTTGAAAATAAACATTCTATCCCTATTTAACCTTAGGCTAAAAGTCGCAGTCAAACTGGCATCAATCCATCGATATATTTATGCATTCAATGTAGCATGAAAATACAACAGCACAAATATACTATACTGTCAGGAATGGACATCTGAACAGTATAGTTAGAGAAAACATTGACTCTTGTCCAATACAGGAATATGACGTCTGTATAGCAAGAAGAACAATAAAATAAAAACTCCATAGGAAGGGACCGTGATCCTTTTTGCCGACTTACAATCCCATCCATAGGCAAAAGGGTTGGTGCGGTGTATACAGCGATTCTGCACGTAGCAAAACTCATACTACATCTACTAATTACACAAATATATCCAATCCATTGACCCAATTCAACTACGACACAAATAACCTAAGATTACCCTCCCCTAATATAACTTTACAAATCTATATAGCCATTCACGCCCGACTTAAGTTTAACATTTAGATACGTTCGCACAGATTTGTTTAAAAATGTTGGGTATAGATCGATTACATAGATTCCACGGTCAAAACATTTCCAAAAAAATATAAACGATCAAAATACAAAATTATTGATTACTGACAATTGCGGAGGGAAATTTATACGTAACCCAATAGTATTCACCATAAGATACTTGCATTGTCACCAATAACTTAAAAGACATCCAAATAAATACATTTTAGATACTCACCATAAGGTATCATTATTTATTGAATGTCTATATATTTTGATCAAATATGAAAACCAAAATATAATTAACTGCAAATGAATCCATGCAAGCGTCTATAAACAACTTAAATTTCATGCATTTAAATAATCTTTACAATAAGAAAAAAAAATGGAAATGATGTTTATCAATCGGAAAACATATACAATTAAACATTATTAATTTGATTTAAAAACTTACAAAAGTCAGATAAGAGTCCGTTTTAACATTTAAGTTGGCTTGTTTATCAATTTGTAAAACTTGACGAAAGTTCTTAATTGATTTCAATAATTGTTCATTTTATATAGCTTATGGTAGAAGAGTCCATGTTCCCATTGGCAATTCCCACGGAGACTTTCCTGGAAGGCCGGTCTGATATTTTGGAGGTAGCATTAGCTGGTTCTGTTCTGGTATCACAGTCTTTGCATTTTTAAAATAAGTGAGTGAGGACGGCAAGTGCGTCTTGTCGCTCGACTCACCAAAATCAAGTTGGAAAACTGACTGGAACTCAATATTTTTTCTTTTTATAGTCCTCCTATGGATTCCATGAACAAAAATGTCACTGTTCTGTTTTTTCGTTATGGTCCGGGCCTTTATTTGCTTCCATTGGTCAAGCTAAAATCTCTTTCTTCTCTTATCTAACCTTTCATCTGACTTTTTAATTAAACAGCTTTTAGATAATTAATAAACAATCATTTCCATTTACAGATTACAGGAATTAATTAATATCTGTTTTTATTTTAACTTACGTTATTTTTTTATTAAAATATTTTTATATTTCAATCTTGTATTTTTTTATTAAAAAAAATACGTTCAAATACTTTTTTTTTTGTTTATGAAAAAAATATTTTTAAAGTTTAGCATCTGTGCGAATATATATATATATGTTTAACAAACATTTTAATTTTAGCGTTTAGTTTTTTTCCTTTTATTTGCGACCTTTTAAGTTTTTATTTTAAATTAATGTAACGACATATTTATATATCGTTACAATAGATTACAACAAAAATAAATGAGGTCTGTTATGAAACTCTGGGTGGTTTTGCTAAAGGAAATTCCTGATATGTACAGGTAGATGATGAGAAATGTTGGCCCTCCAGCCAAAACATATCTCTGAATAATAATAAAATATTTTGATGTGCTGGACTTTACATACACATCTTAAATGCAATGCCTGAAAATGGATCCCTTGGTATGAACTACGGCTACATTGAGGGAGAGTAAAAGGTTGGACTGATCAGTTAAATTTCCAAAGGTCCTGATGAGTAAGTAGCAAAGCAAAATAATAAATGAATGTTTGTAGCTATAAAAACATTAATGCCTTAGACATATAGATAGATAGATAGATAGATAGATAGATAGATAGATAGATAGATAGATAGATAGATAGATAGATAGATAGATAGATAGATAGATAGATAGATAGATAGATAGATAGATAGATAGATAGATAGATAGATAGATAGATAGATAGATAGATAGATAGATAGATAGATAGATAGATAGATAGATAGATAGATAGATAGATAGATAGATAGATAGATAGATAGATAGATAGATAGATAGATAGATAGATAGATAGGTAGGTAGGTAGGTAGGTAGGTAGGTAGGTAGGTAGGTAGGTAGATAGATAGATAGATAGATAGATAGATAGATAGATAGATAGATAGATAGATAGATAGATAGATAGATAGATAGATAGATAGATAGATAGATAGATAGTGTATCACTAACAAAATTAATAACTTAATTTCTAATTAAACTATCTCCCTGCCAAAATGGAAAGTCCCAGAAACTTTGGGCCTTTACTAAATGAATCATATATATATATATATATAATATATATATATATATATATATAAAGAATTAACTAAAATATAAATTGTTTTCCACACTTCACAAATATTTTATTTATTAATAACTTCTTAAATAGTTTATCAAAGATTACAAAATAAGACTGTTTTTAATTAACATAGATGGGCATTGAATATCAAACTAATAAATTGTAAATCATAATTTTAATATTTTTCTGACAAATAATATATATATATATATGAAATATAGACTGATAAAATTCTATGATAAATTTTACTTAATTGATTCACTAAAATTATTTATTCTTTCAGAAATAATGACAGAGCTATTTTAAATTGGAGGTAATAGTAAGATACTTTTAAAATAATTTCAATCATTCAAATAAATTTATATACGATGTACAAAACTAAATGAGTTTTCTATTAATTAATTTACGGGAAGTAAATCTGTAATAATTTTTAATTGGAGAAAATAAGTGGAAGGGGATTTAAAGTTAGTTTTTCATCAAGTTTTGTACTTGGCAATGTCAGTAAGTCAAATATTATAAATAAACCAACAAAATTTAATTTAAGTTTGCCGCATCAAAATAATGTAATATTTTATAAGAATTGATATTTTAAATTTAATAAATTTAAACTACGCATTTTAAAACTAAGTTGCATAAACAAATATAGATAATATAAATTAACATTGATTTGGAAAACAAGTAAAATGGAATCAATGGCTTGCGGTGAATTGGACATTACCTCAGAATCAATCAGTAGGCATTCCATGGCTTGAAACAGGCATTTACAGTCAGATCATTAACAGGCTTCCTTGACACAGTACAGTTTCAGGATAGATGTTGAAAGCACTGGAAAGGCATTGATGAGCTGGTGGGACAGAGCTCCAGAAAGCAATGATTGATCTTTTAGCCAGTCATTCTATAGGTGCGATGTACTATATCTCTAAACTACTCTCTTCAGATAAAACTCAACAAATAATTAATCCTTATCAAATTTTCCACTATTTATGTGTTCTGATCTTTATCTATAGGATTGAATCTACAGTAACAATTGCCAATTGTAATTGCTCTAAGCAGTTCTGTGAGGTTGGTGCCTGCTTTGGAGGGAAAATCTATAACTCTGTATGAATATGCCCCAAGGGCTGATTTGCTAATTAAAAAAAAACAGCAACAAGCATATTAAGTTTATCAGTCATTGTACTAACAAAATCTATTTAATTAAGGTTTAGATTAACAAAACTGTAGATTTTATTCAGAAAAATTTTAGGAATTTGGTACAATGACTTTCAAACATATTTGACCTAAACTTAAGCAGAAATTTACAAAATATTTCTTAAAAATATTACATTGTTTAAATAATTGATTCTCAAGTGTACATTGATTAAAAAATAAATATAAAATGTTACCCACTAATTAATTGAAGAAAATGAACTTTAATAAAGAATTTGAAATATTTGTAACATTTTATAGATATTTAGGATTCAATTCAATTTAATAAAATAAACACTATACATTTTTACAAATATAAAATAAATAAACTAATATAAAAGGTTAGTTTTAATTATAAAATAAGATTAATGATATATAAATGATTATAATATTGATTAAAATATACTACCACCTATTATGAGATGGGTGTCAGTTAATAAAGATTGGGTTCAAACCCAGACTAGTGCTGATGACATTGGCACTAGGTGAAGCAGGAATATGTACTATATTTCCAGATTCAATACATAGAGTTGTGATATATCGAATTTTCTTTATAATTTTGTAAATGTATATATTCTATATGTTTAAATCATTCAATCATTAAAAAGTTTAAACAGTGGCATCTCGAACTGAATTTTTTTGATTTTTTAATTAAATTAAACCTGAGTGCTCTGCCCACATGCCATTTTCTGGTCTATCATAGAGAGTTCTCATGCTTGGACCCAGTCCGCCCTTTATGTAAACAGGATAATGACACAATAATACATATTCTGAGCCATTGTACATCACTCCAATGGGACAGAGACTTTATTGCATCCATATACAAACCAAGAATGTCTCTTCTCACCGGACTGATTTTTACCATATCCAATGGGACTTTCCATCCATAAGAATCATAAGGTTTTCTGTTGTTTGCTTATTGGTCAACTAGGTGTGCACTCATTTATGGCCATACCTTGGTTGATCGTAAGAAATTACTTCTTGCAAAACTTCAGGCCATCAGAAACAGAGATGAAAAATTAGCTCCAACATACATTTACAATGCTACATGGAACCTTGTAGCAATGGACAATTTGTGATTGAATAGTTGATTTTTTTATTCCCAGTCCATTGGTATTGGGTTATGTAACCTTTAGTATAGTGTCTGTTAACAACATAACTCTGTTATTGCAATAATATAATTATTTGAGCTCACAAAATTTCTTCATAAAAAAAAAACAGAATGTGTTAATTCATTTTTAATTGTAATATAAATAAAATTTAATAAGTTTAGATAATAATTATTGTTTTAATTGTTCATTTGTTTTCTTGTATTTGTAAGTTTATTAATTGTAAACAGGGTTTGGTTTTAAGTCCTAAAATTAATTAAATTTTTATTTACTTTTGACAGTTAATTTTGTTGTTTGTGAATTAAAAATCAACATCTGATTGTTTTGATGATTTATTTTGATAAGTGTATGAAGAGATAAATCTCAGAACTTATGTTTAGTTGACAGATAAGTTTCAGTTAGTTGGATAAAAGAAAAGTATCCAAAGAAAGAGACAATCATATCATTGACTCATGGTGATAAGCCCTGCAGATCAAATTTCATCCTAGGTTCTTATCAGGCATGATTTTCTAAATACTGACATACAATTATTTTTAAATGATGCTTGAGTAAGACAGATCTTCCAGATCAATTGTATTATCTTCTCTAAATTGCTGTATACCATCTCAAAAATACCAGTCATGTATCTAGATTTTTAAATTTGAAATCAACAAACTTTATATGAATAGTTAGTAAATCACCTAAACATCACATGATCACCATTTTCTATGCTTACATAGGCTGCTATTAGCAGTAGAAAATTCTTTATACTGTAGAACCTACTCATTCAACATCCTCAGACTAGTTTTTAGCTTGTGGCTTTCATCAATGAGAAGTTTTGAATCTGAGAGTACTTTACCTATATCTAAGGATCTAATGCAACTCTCCAGCAGCCTCTTTTTACCTATTTATTTAATTATAAAACCAGGAGCTCAAGATGAAAATACTTCACTGTTTTCAATCCAAACTCATTCATCTGTATGATCATATAGATCTTAATCCAGTTCAACATTTATACATTTTGGTGTTCTTGGTTTATCAAAAACCATGACCACCATCATCCAATAGTCAGGTAAAAGGTGGCTGCTGGAGGGTTGCATTAGATCCTTAGATCTAGGCGGAGTACTCTCAGATCCAAAGCTCCTCATTAATGAAACATAAAAGCTAGAAATTTTGTTCTGGGGATATTGGATGAATAAGCACTAGATGGGGATTTTATGCACAAACCTTTCTGCATTCATTGATTACTAAAACTTGCACTGGGTGGCACTATTCTATGAAAAGTTTGCTATTGTGAATAGTTATTATATAAGAAAATATTCCATTAACTATTCTTTATTAGTTTTTAATTATTGCATTATCATGACCATATAAAAAAGGAATATATATATAATTTAGTGTGATAATTTTATAGTGAGTTTTGCCTGTGTTAATAACAGTTATAAGCAAGCATAAGATGTGGTGATCATGAGATAATCTTTTATTAATTAAATAAGTTACCATTAAGAGAGATTATCTGTATTCTTATTTTCTTTGATAACGATTTTTCTAAACAACTCTTATAAAAAGGCTTATATATTACAGTAACAAAAATCTTATCAAATATCATTACAATTACTTATTCTGGAGAGCAGGGATTTAAAAACATTATTAAGAATACTTAAAATTAAAAATCATTTTATCAAAATCAGTATTTGGTTCACTTTTTTTTTTTTTATAGACATTCTAAAAATAATTTCAATATTTAATGAAACGATATATTTTTATTATATAAGCCAAATTATAAATAAGCAATTTAAGAACCAATTATTATTTTATTAATTAAATATTATTTTAACTCCTAGATGTTACTTTTGTTTCTGCACTTTAAGATCTTTATTACTAATAAAGTGACAGTTTTTTGTGTTACTCTGCTGAATTTAATTACTAGCATAGCAGTATTATAGCATGTGCGTGGGTTCATGATTGGTAGCATGTTATATTCCTAAAGCAGCATTATATTAATGTACTAACCTATAAAACCGATTATATTACTTATGTATTAAAAAAATAAAGCTAATAATAATATTTTTGGAAATAATATCAAGCAGTCAATCCACCAATTTATTAGAATAAAATGCATGTGTGTAAACATGTAAAATTCAAAAAAGAGGGGAAACTGTAAACTATAATACACTATCTTAGATTTTGGATAGATACTGAAGCAATCGATGTCTAATCATCATCGATGCTTCATGTTTTACCATCTATACTAATCACCCAGGTGTCCGCAATTCAGACCTTGCCATAAATATATGCTATTCACCCACACACTGTATGCCTAATGATTAGAGAAATTAATAAAATTAAAACTATTTAGTAAAGTAAAACAGTAGTGTGCGTGATGCATATATATATATATATATATATATATATATATATATATATATATCAATATTCACTAGAATAAAAACTACATATATATATATGAAGCAATAATGTTATTAATGTTTATTGCTGACAACTAAACATTTTCTTTATATAATTGTAATTTTTTTTGTTATATCTATATGTATTTTGATTTAAAGTATTTAACTAAACTATTGGAATGTAACAACAAAGAAAAATGGGGAAGGCTTGAAATACAGAAATTATCTTTAACTCTAGTCAGATCATTGTCTATAATTAAAATTTATAAATCTTAATTAAGATCGAAAACAAATCGTTTATCAGTTGTTTTCAAATCTTTCAAAACAGCTAAAATGGTATTTCGAGCCTTATCTGTTGAAAATATTTTGCTAATTAAATGTTGTTTTTAAAGGGATTACAGAGATAGGGTTGGTATATGAAATTGCATTCTGGGTGGTATTAAAATGTTATAAAAGGAACCACAGAACAAAGAAAGGTTGGTTTTTAGTTACTTTCAGTTTTTAGTTGAGTTCAGAGGAGTTTTTAGTCAGTTGAGTTTAATTACTTTTAAGAAGCCAACACAAGTTCTGCATGATGAAGTGTGAGTAGAAGAATCTTTTCACCTTTTTCTTCTCCTCTCAAAGAACTGTCTACCAGCCATAAAATTCCATCTGACCAGCAATATGAGATAACGTAGGATTATCAACCTGCCTGCCTGCTGCTATGGTGATATCTTAGATAAAATCATGAAATTTAGAGCTGCCTTAATACAAACATTCATGGGTGATTTATAATTTGTAGCTAAATTAATTCATAGATCCATTTATGATGTTTTGCTAGTTTTGCTCGTAAACTCTCTCTCTATAATCCTTTATTTATACTTATGTAATTCTAAATATACATTGCTTTCACGCTTAATTTATGTTTATATAACTTTATGCGGCTCAATTAAATGTATACAACTTATTTTGTTTAATATATATATTATTTTCTCTAATATGTCGGTATCAATCAATCTCGCGACTTTAATTAAAATTCATTAGTAAAATTATATTCATTTGCTTATCTAAAATAGAAATCATTCACTAGGTTGGTTGTATACCTAAAAGTATTTTATTGTGGATGCTTATTTTATTTTGTTGTTTAGTTGCCTTTATAAAAGATTGCGACACGTAATATAAAATTCTACCTTTTCTCACCATCGCCCGGAGGGCTAATTCTTTATTTAATATGTATATGGGAATCAAATTCAAATATAAATTTTATTAGTTTAGTAATATAAATAAAAGTTATTATTCATTATGATTTGTTAAATGACTCAGAATTGAAAAACAGATTATTGCGCAAGAGGTTAGACAATTTCCAAGTTCTAAAATAATATTATATGAAAATTATGTTATAAAATTATATTCATGTCCAATAATGTTGCTAGCATACATTTTTCTTTATTCTGATATTTTATCTTCTCCATTTCTCTATTGTTTAGTCATTGGGAATGTCTAAAACTCCCATCCTACTTTTCAAAATTGTTCCTAATCAGGGACAATGCCTCCTGTGGAACATAAAGTTTATGAGGTTTATGTGCTGTGAATGACAGCATATCCAGATCTGAGCTCTCAAACTCAGCCTCTCCTTTGATATTGCTCTGCCAGAATGTGCGGACATATCCAATCTCAGTTCGTTTCAAATATTCTTTTAAAATTATAAAATATCTACAATCGCCATGAGGCCTTATTTCTTTATTGTATTCTAATACCGTTACTGTCCGCCTAATCTTAATAAGTCACAATGATGTGTTAAAGAAAATGATTCATATCGTAAAAATACCTTTAGCTCATTGATTTAAGCTGCTTTCTTTTAAAAACCATTATCAATTCCCATAGACGTAAGTCTAATTTATATTAATGATTGCATAACTTATTCTCGTAAATGAAGCGCATTGTTTGTTTCTTATTACTAAAAGATGTCTTTGCCAAACAATGCGAATAAAAGTATAAATAATGGTACTCCTAAGAAATACATGATTGAAATCATATATTTTGCCCATTATCAAATAAATCATTTACTGTTAAAACTGTCACGATCTTTTATATTTAATTTCGGCATCCACAATGCTCCGTAGCAAAAGTTTTCTTGAATTAGCTTATCAACTCTGCACAAGTTATAAAACACTATAAAATTGTATCTGTAATATTATATTTATTAAATGAATGATAGAGGGGATTTTATACAACAAATTTCCAAGTTTTGTAAATAAACAATATTGTCCCAAGCGTGAAACTAGTTGGCAAAATATACATACGTTTCCTTAATCTTTTGTAATATATACATATATATATGTGTGTGTGTGTGTGTTTAGTATTTATTAAATATATCTATTTCATGTAAATCCTGGTTTGTCATTTTTAAATTATTATTTTCTAGTTAATATTTAGAACTATTTTCTTTAGCTAATAGCTTAGCATTAGTGAATAAATAACGATAATAAATGTAATTCCTGGGTTACTTCAACCTCGATCATCATCATCAGTCTGATCTTATGCTCTACTGCTTTGCTTCTGGGCATGGATTTAAAATAATTTTACTGTGTCATTAGGATTGTTGTTCATTGGGTCAGAGATTCGAACAATAGGCAAATAGGTTAGAATTCAGGATTTCTCCAGACCTGTGTATCTCGAGCATGATCGGATTCGAGGTACTTTTGCTTAGGATTTGAACCTTGTTAAGTGAGCATACTATTTTGACTGGTACAGTGGATTTTTTTTTCCGGGCTTGCTTCCCAAGTGGGGCCTCAATATAAACACCCACATACCCTGAGTACTAAATTCTGTTTATATATATGTTTAAAAAAAAGGTTGTAAGAGATCATTGATGATAGATATGTATATTTCCTTCCTACCCGAGTTTGTTTTCCGATTTTATATACATAAAAAGTGAAAATTTTAGATAAAAACCAATGTCCATGTGCAGCAACCATAAATGTAAATGGTTTTTGTTGTATCTGGTTTTGCAACTATAGAAAAATATTGTATTCTATGTTTACAGCCACAAATGTAAAAATCTTGTTTTTAAAAAGGAAAAGAATTTTGATACCCATGTGTTATGACCATAAGTGAATTTTTTCTGTATCTGATTTTATAACCATATAAAATGTGTTTTTTATATTATATACGTGAAAATGAAAATCTTTTACAAATAAAACCCATGTACTTCAGTTATATACATGAAAATAAAAATGTTTTGCAAGTAAAACCCATGTATTTCACCCATAAGTGATATTTTTTCTGTATGTGGTTTTATAACCATATAAAATGTATTTTTTATATTTTATAAGTGAAAATGAAAATGTTTTACAAATAAGGCCATGTACTTCAGCCATAAGTTACAAACCTTGAAATTGTAACAAGGTGCACTTCATGTTTAGTGTAATTTTCTGTACGTTATATATGTAATAGAATTTATAATGCGTAACAGATACTTATTTATATTTACTAGTTGAGTAGCCCAGATGTGTTTGGAATTTTTTATATATACTGTTGGCTGGCGCCATTATATAAATGTGCCAACAGGTAATATAATAAAATACGTATCAAAATGAGTTCACACCAGGATGTTAGAGGTTGAGAGAGAGTTAAATTATATTTCCACTGTTTTTCTATGTATAATTGTCATGAACAGAACATTATATTGTAGAAACAAATAACTAATCATTTTTTTTTGTAAGAGTCTATTATAGGTGCAGAAAAACAACCAAAAGTCAAGCAGCAAGGCAGTTTGAATTCCAATAGATCATACACATACATGTTATGATCAAATATTTTTTCCTGTTATCAGCAGCACTCAGCAGCAACAAAAAAATGGCAAAATGAAGACAGTTGAAGAGAGGAGGGAGAGAGGTGTATATCCTGTATAAAATAAAAGAAGAAAGAAACAAGCCTTATTTTTCAAATAATTAAAAGTGACAATAAGTTTAAATCAAAATATTAAAATGTATTTCACAGAGACATTTAAAATTGACTATCTTTCAAAAGAAAAACAAAAGTGAATTGTGAAAAAAACATACGAGCAATGACGCCAAAGCAAAAAAAAAGCAGATCTTGCAATTCATGCAAAATATGATGAAACAAAATAAAGACCAAGCAGAACAAATGATAAAATATAAAATTGACCATGCAGAAAGAAATGCAGAATTGATGGAAATGATGGAGGAGCTTAGAAGAGATCTTGATGAAGTTAAAAGACACTGAAATTTAAATATTGGTAAGATGAGTACTATGGACATTCTAGCTGATGGTGTCAAAGATATACCAGTTCCCAAGCAAAAGGAACCTATTAATCTAGCCAAAGATGAGACAGTCTGTGTGGAAACAATTTTGGAAAACACAGTAATGGAAGACATGAAAATTTTGAATGAAACTGAAGATATTGCAAAGAAGCAGGAGGCTAACCAAATAGAGAATCTGATGAACCAAACAAGAGAACTGGAAGGATTTGAAGATGGTTCTACCTCTGGATCAAAGAATATTGATGCTGAAACTAAAGATAAGACAGTTTTCATGGAAGCACTTTTAAAAGACAGTGGAGCAGAGGATACAGAACCTCAACCAACTAAAACAAGGTTGGAACCTCATGAGATTATGTTAGTGAATACAAATGCTAACTCTACTCAACAAAAATGTAAAGAAGTAGATTTGACAGAGATTACTCATAGTCAAAGTTTTACTCTAGCAGATTTAGTTAAGGATGAAGAAAGTACTGAGGAAATGGTGGTTTCAAATTTACTGCAAGCCAGTCCATCTCAAAGTGATGATACCAATTTACCACCCTTTAATGGAGTGGCTGTATCAATGATGAAAATTATCAATAGAACAATACATACTGTTTTGGATGAATCTTCTGAAATCATAATTAATAATTCTAAGTTATATTTTCATAACGATTATAAAGATGTTCTGTGGAAAAGTGATGATAAAGGATTAATGAAGACATCAAAGTTAAAGTTTAGAAATGATGCTGAATGGCCTCCTGACATGAAAATGAAGAAAGTGGACAGATCTTTAGTTGTGTGCAATACTGCCCATTTTAATAAATCTCATAATTATTTATTTATAAAATATGATCAGAACAAAATTGATGAGGAGCTGAACTCTTTAAACAGAAATGATAAAGTTTGTTTTAAAGCATGGACATATGTTGAAAAAAATAGTTTCATAAAAGATGGAGAAAAACTTCTCAACTCCCAAAATGAATATGTTATAATGGATGCCATTAGATCACAGAAAGTTAGAGAAATTCTTTTAAAGCAAGATACTTTTAATAATGAACAATATAATAATATACCAAAGCACAATATTGTGACTGCTTTTGATATTTTCATAAGATATCTAGAAAGACATACATTTAACCCTTATATACCTCCAGATTCAGGAAAATATTATTAAAAAAAAAAAAAACTAAGAAGAAGCAGCAGCCATGGATAAACAACTTTGAAGACAATGAAAAATGAAAAATGAACATTCTCATGTTTTGAATACCTACATCAAATCTAAAGTAATAATAAGTTGCAACAAGGAAGAAATGAATGAAAGATTTTGTCATTTCCGTACTAGAAACACGATTCAAATAACAGGCTTTTTTTTTACTCATTTATTAGAATTGTTTTTTCTCACCAAAATGATAGTAGACTCCAACTAAGGTATTTTTTATTGATTTTTTTTTATCACTTTAAGTGGGAAAGAATGAAGCAATCGATGTCTAATTATCATCGATGCTTCATGTTTTACCATCTATACTAACCTCCTAAGGGTCCACAATTTAGACCTTGCCATAAATATATGCTATTCACCCACACACTGTATGCCTAATGATTAGAGAAATTAATAAAATTAAAACTATTTAGTAAAGTAAAACAATAGTGTGCGTGATGCGTATATATATGAATGAAGTAATAATATTATTAATGTTTATTGCTGACAACTAAACATATTCTTTATATAATTGTAATTTTTTTTTGTTATATCTATATGTATTTTGATTTAAAGTATTTAATTAAACTATTGAAATGTAACAACAAAAAAAAAAATGGGAAAGGCTTGAAATACTGAAATTATCTTTATCTCTACTCAGATCGTTGTCTATAATTAAAATTTATAAACCTTAATTAAGATCGAAAACAAATTGTTTATCAGTTGTTTTCAAATCTTTCAAAACAGCTAAAATGGTATTTTGAGCCTTATCTGTTGAAAATATTTTGCTAATTAAATGTTGTTTTTAAAGGGATTACAGAGATAGGGTTGGTATATGAAATTGCATTCTGGGCGGTATTAAAATGTTATATAAGGAACCACAGAACAAAGAAAGGTTGGTTTTTAGTTATTTTCAGTTTTTAGTTGAGTTCAGAGGAGTTTTTAGTCAGTTGAGTTTAATTACTTTTAAGAAGCCAACACAAGTTCTGCATGATGAAGTGTGAGTAGAAGAATCTTTTCACCTTTTTCTTCTCCTCTCGAAGAACTGTCTACCAGCCATAAAATTCCATCTGACCAGCAATATGAGATAACATAGGATTATCAACCTGCCTGCCTACTGCTATGCTGATATCTTAGATAAAATCATGAAATTTAGAGCTGCCTTAATACAAACATTCATGGGTGATTTATAATTTGTAGCTAAATTAATTCATAGATCCATTTATGATGTTTTGCTAGTTTTGCTCGTAAACTCTCTCTCTATAATCCTTTATTTATACTTATGTAATTCTAAATATACATTGCTTTCACGCTTAATTTATGTTTATATAACTTTATGCGGCTCAATAAAATATATACAACTTATTTTGTTTAATATATATATTATTTTCTCTAATATGTCGGTATCAATCAATCTCGCGACTTTAATCAAAATTCATTAGTAAAATTATATTCATTTGCTTATCTAAAATAGAAATCATTCGCTAGGTTGGTTGTATACCTAAAAGTATTTTATTGTGGATGCTTATTTTATTTTGTTGTTTAGTTGCCTTTATAAAAGATTGCAACACCTAATATAAAATTCTATCTTTTCTCACCATCGCCCAGAGGGCTAATTCTTTATTTAATATGTATATGGGAATCGAATTCAAATATAAAATTTATTAGCTTAGTAATATAAATAAAAGTTATTATTCATTATGATTTGTTAAATGACTCAGAATTGAAAAACAGATTATTGCGCAAGAGATTAGACAATTTCCAAGTTCTAAAATAATATTATATGAAAATTATGTTATAAAATTATATTCATGTCCAATAATGTTGCTGGCATACATTTTCCTTTATTCTGATATTTTATCTTCTCCATTTCTCGATTGTTTAGTCATTGGGAACGTCTAAAACTCCCATCCTACTTTTCAAAATCGTTCGTAATCAGTGACAATGCTTCCTGTGGAACGTAAAGTTTATGAGGTTTATGTGCTGCAAATGACAGCATATCCAAATCTGAGCTCTCAAACTCAGCCTCTCCTTTGATATTGCTCCACCAAAATGCGCGGACATATCCAATCTCAGTTCGTTTCAAATATTTTTTTAAAATGATAAAATATCCACAATCGCCATGAGGCCTTATTTCTTTATTGTATGCTAGTACCATTACCGTCTGCTTAATCTTAATAAGTCACAATGATGTGTTAAAGATAATGATTCATTTCATAAAAATACATTTAGTTCATTGATTTAAGCTGCTTTCTTTTCAAAACCGTCATCGATTCCCATAGACGTAAGTCTAATTTATATTAATGATTGCATAACTTACTCTCGTAAATGAAGCGCATTGTTTGTTTCTTATTACTAAAAGACATCTTTGCCAAACAATGCGAATAAAAGTATAAATAATGGTTCTCCTAACAAATAAATGATTGAAATCATATGTTTTGCTCGTTATCAAATAAATCATTTATTGTTAAAACTGTCACGATCTTTTGCATTTAATTTCGGCATCCACAACACTCCTTAGCAAAAGTTTTTTTTGAATTAGCTTATCAACTCTGCACAAGTTATAAAACACTATAAAATTGTATCTGTAAAATTATATTTATTAAATGAATGATTGAGGAGATTTTATTAACAATATTGTCCCAAGCGTGAAACTAGTTGGTAAAATATACATATGTTTCCTTAATCTTTTGTAGTATATATATATATATATATATGTGTGTGTGTGTGTTTGTTTGTTTAATATTTATTAAATATATCTATTTCATATAAATCCTGGTTTGTCGTTTTTCAATTATTATTTTCTAGTTAATATTTAGAACTATTTTCTTTAGCTAATAGCTTAGCATTAGTGAATAAATAACTATAATAAATGTAATTCCTGGGCTACTCTGATCTCGATCATCATCATCCGTCTGATCTTATGCTCTACCACTTTGCTTCTGGGCACAGATTTAAAATAATTTTACTGTGTCATTAGGATTGTTGTTCATTGGGACAGAGATTCGAAGACTAGGCAAATAGGTTAGAATTCAGGATTGCTCCAGACTTGTGTATCTTGAGCATGATCAGATTCAAGGTACTTTTGCTTAGGATTTGAATCTTGTTAAGTGAGCATACTATTTTGACCAGTACAATACTATGCATTAATGAAAACGTAATTGATTTTATGTTTTAATAGGAAGTAGATTTGCCACATTTTCATTAGAAAAAAAAAACGATATCTTAAAATGCAATTATAACATTGAATAGGATTTGAGGAATTCACAGGTCTTGACATTTTTATTTTAAACTATCAGCATCTAGTAGTTTAATTTACAACAAAAATAGTATGCCTACTTTTACTATAAAATATAATTTATTTAAAGACTGTTAAATGTTGGCAGCATTATTTAGGAGATTATTATAGTAATGATTTTTTGGGTTGACATGTATTTAATAACTTTATATATATATATATGTGTGTGTGTGTGTGTGTGTACATTTATAAATAAATATTAGAAAATACAGTTTAGTTGACAAAAACTACAATATATATATATGCATGTGGTAAACCTAATACTCACATGTTTTGTTTTTTTGTCTACAAACAATTTCACTTAATAAATTTGCTATGATTCTGTGTACTACATTGAAAGTGTTCTAGCCATATCTAAAAAATAAATAATAAAAACATTTTCATTTGTTAGATGTTAAAAATGTTTTTTTTTTTCCAATTTATTATAAATACAACTGAAAAGAGAAAATGATCATAACCAGAGTACTGATATAACATTGAAATTCTAAGAATCAGGGGTGCTATAAAAAGTGGTGTATTTCTGTAATTAGAATGGGAATGTCCCTGCTTCATGCTGTGTGATTAATTATGAATTATTTCATTTTTAAATGGGGAAATAAAGAACCATGGGGGGGGGTGTAAAAAATTTATTCAAAGGATTATGTTTAGGAATCACTTATTAACACTGGAAAAACTCTTTGGGGACACTTGGAGGAAATTTAGGTAACTGGATAAAGAGCCAATCATCAGGCATGCTAATTAAAAATTAATTCAAGATTTAAAAATGGTTCAGTTAGATGGAGAATGACAAATGATCACTATCAATCAAAATATGGACTGCACAATGATCACTGGCCAAATCACTAAACGAAGAGCCAGTTGTTCTGATATAAAACAAGTACACAATAATTATAGACTAAGTTTGATGAGCTTTTTGCTCTGATCATAAAATTAATTTGTCATAGTAATAACTAATGTATCAAATGGGTATATTTTCTAATTTGGAAAATTATTTATTAATGATTGTTATAATATGTGTAACAAATCCAAACAAATGTATACCAACAAGATTTATATTGTAATTGTACGTGTATTCTCTTTAATAAAAAAAAAAAAGAAAAAATTGATTTTTTTTTTATATGTCAAAGCATTGACCAGGAAGCAAACCCGGGCCAGCTGCTTGGAAAGCAGCTATGCTAACTACTAGGCCACGAACACTTGATGAAAAAATGAATTTGACTTAATTACATAATAGGGATTACAACTAAAGAATAAATACTTAATCATTTCTGTGAAAATTTGCTATTTCGTGCAACTCCTAAATGTTCTTTTGTCATTCAATATGGACTTACTGACATGTCTACATCTTAATATATGTATATATAAAGATAAATTCTGGAATAAACTCTTCAATATTTAAAATACCAATATATAAAAATAAGTAATAGTTGTAGTCAGCCTGAGGCATGTTTGCCATCCTAAGTAGCATTTATAGTCAAAATTAAAAATTATTAAAAAAATTTCATTAAAATTACAAAACATTAATAAACCCAAGGAACATCAACACAATTATATTGTTTATTTAATAAATTATCTATCATCATAAGAAATTAGGCAATGTTAGGATTAGTTAATTCTTGAAAAATAAATCACATGAAAACTATGAATGCTCTAGTTTAGTCATTTTAGCCATTCATGGTTTTGGGTACTAGTAAGGATAGGAGATCAAAACTAAGTATTTCTAAATCATTTTTGTTCTTATAAAAATAAAATAAATCTCAATTTGCTTTATTTAATGAAATTTTTTCCCTAAATAATGAGCTTAAGATATAAAAGTCCCTGGATTAAAACATAAATCTATCACTTTGTGTGTAAATAACATGTGACATCTCAAGAGATGAACCATTCAATTATTTTTTGGATTAAAATTATTGTCCAAAACCTGTCACTTAGGTTTTATAATATCACACAATTTGTTGAGAAACTGATTATAATTACTAAAAAAAAATCAAAACATTTTAGAAAGTTTAACACTGTTAATATCAATAGTGGCAGTCTCAAGCTGTGTCTGCCATTAAGGGTGTTATGATGCTGTTATGATTTCTATACATTATTTTAAGCCTATTCATAATCTTACATTAACATGTTAATTTTAAAATTAAAATTCCTGAACACATCAGCATTATTCATCTTGTAGGCAGTGACAATAGAAAATTTTTATGATAATGCCATAAGATGTGCTCCTTTAGAAGTCAATAAAAATAACACTTCTGATTGGTGAAGGGTTTTATCCCAAAGCCAAATAACAAAATTTTACATTCTTAAGGAAAAATTGTAACTTTCAGTAATTTGTTTACATATTGAAGGTTATTTGTGCAATATGTTTTTCTTTTAACTGTTAGTTTGAGCTTTTTCACTGTTCAACAGGGCAACAGGTCTCATTGTATTTTCTTCCATATCCACATGGTATTTTATAGATGCAGTTGTTGTTCTTCAGCAGTTCCTGTTTAGGCTTAGTAGACATAAGAATTTCCCGAAGTGTGGTGTGGCTTTGAAAAGCTGTTCTAATGTTAAATTAACTGCAGATTTTCTTTAATTTGTCCACCATTCCTGGAATGTATGGATACACTACCATACCAATAACTTCTAAGAAAATAATGTCACTGTGCATATAAGCCAGAAACACCTGAAGAAGAGTGGAGAATAATACTACTTGAAACATTGTGTAATTACTAACCTGTATTGTATATTTGTGTATTATTACTAACAAGTTGTTTGTATTTGGAAAATTTAAATAAAAAGTTTAAAATTTTCTATACATTCAAAATTCACTCATAGATGATACACATAGTTCAACATATTACATCTACTAAAGATTTCAATTTGACTACAGAGATGGAAATTATTGATTGGAAGAAGTTTAAATACATCTTCTTAAACAGATAAATATAACCTGTTCTGAATGCGCACTAATAAATAGTCAATTCATTGTTATCTATATTGAGATTGTCTAAGTGTTGACTGGTTTCTAATGGTTATTTATAAACCCATTTAGCCTTGAGCATTATTACATTTATTTTTTAAGTAATACTTTGGGTGCAATTTGAAAATTATAATTGCAATTTGTAATGTTATAATTGACTATTTATTAGTCTGCATTCAGAATAGGTTATATTTACCTGTGTACGGAGGTTTATTTAAACTTCTTCTAATCAATAAGGTCAATCTCTGCAGTCAAGTTGCAATCTTTAGTGTCTTTATTAATTTATGAGACTATTAATGAAGGTGGGATTCCATCGCTATTGCTAAACAAAGGTTGCATTGACAACAGTTTGAAATTCTTGATTGTTATCTATATTGGGTTTGTCTAAGTGTTGACTGTTTTTAATGGTTACTTCTAAATCCATATAGCCTTGAGCATTATTACCCTTATTATTTAGGTAATACTTTGGGTGCAATTTGAAAATTATATATGCGATTTGTAATATTATAATTGACTATTTATTAGTATGCATTCAAAACAGGTTAGATTTACCTGTTTAAGACATTTATTTAAACTTCTTCCAATCAATAATTTCAATCTCTGTAGTCAATTTGCAATCTTTAGTGTCTTTATAAATATATCAGACCATTAATGGTGGTGGGATTTCACCTGCATTGATAAAAAGAGGTTGCCTTGACAACAGTTTGAAATTTTTGCTTGTTATCTGTATTGGGATTGGGTCACTGTTGACTGATTTATAATGGGTATATATGTATATATATATATATATATATATATATATATATATATATATATATATATATATATATATATATATATATATATATATATATATATATATATATATCAGGGATGAAGTGTCCATGTATTGAAAGGAATGAGTGCTTCTATGGAAAAATTCATTAAAACTTTCAAAAGCTTTAATTAAAATTCAATTAAAAAATATATATGAAAACAATGAACTTGACTAACACATTCCCATAGATTATAAGAAGTTTAAACAATGCTAAGATCTAATTTACAGTTAAAACTTTTAAGAATGTTAAAAGGATTTGAAAGATAAAAATATATTGATAATATATTCTCTAATTTACAGATAAGAGTGTTTCAGATTTTTCTAGATGTGTATAATATATATATATATATTAGGTGCTATTATGTAAAAATTGTTGTGGCAAGTGAAATAAAAACATTATTACAAAAAAGGAACTGTGTTTCCATTCCTAAAAAAGTCATGCTTCATCACTAATATATATATATATATATATATATATATATATATATATATATATATATATATATATATATATATATATATATATATATATATATATATATATATATATTTGTTTCTCATATTTGTTGCTTTATTTATAATAAATCTTTTCACTAATTTTAAAATGCATATTTTTTGAAAGCATGGCTAAATACCAAAATTGATTTAGATGTGGCTGTAATTTACTATGTCCATGATAATTAGCTCTAAATAGTATCACAAAACACAGCATAACATGGATAGTAACAATCCATATTATGGTACTATATATACACAAATATATAGGAATAAAACATATTAAAAGAAGCACTTTTGAACACAAAATTAATTTGATAATGACTGCAATTATATTATCAAAAGTGCTTCTTTATTTGGTTAATGAATTTTATTGATTTTTTTTTAAATTTTTTAAAATTTATTAGATGTACATAATTAAAATATAAGATCATATTTTTATTAGTTTTTTTAAATTTTATATATATTATTAAATAGCAGATAGCTAAAAATGTAGGTACAGAGAATATGTAAGGGTTTGGGATATTGTATAATCTTGTCTCAGTCACTACATCAAAATTAATGAACAAACTATGGTGAAGGTTAACTGTATTACAATATTAAAACATCATCATCATCATTTTCGATCATTATCAACCCATTAAGATGTAGGTCTTTCCAAGTTCCATTATTTTTCTTAATCTTTAGCCTTTCTTCTCCACATCACCATAACTCTCTTTCTTATTTCATTCATCCATCTAACATGTGGTCACATTTTAACTCTTTCAATCTCTTGGAATACAGTTTAAGATTTCAACTGTTCATCTTTTATTATTTCATCTAAAAATATGTCCAGCCTAACTCCAGTCTTCTAATTCTTTCAATGATATCAGTAACACCTGTTTGTTCTCACACCCATAAATTACATTTTGGATCCCTTCTTATTACTTTTAATATACATCTCTCTATTGTGATTCTGTTTAAGGGTTCAATTCTCAGATCCCTTAATAAAAACTAGTAAATCATATTTATTAAAAGTCATGGTTTTCAAACATCATATTTTCTTTTAATCTTATTTTGCCCAAAAGAACTAAAATCAAGTTTAATTTTATGATTAATTTCATCCATTATGTTTCCATCTGAAATAATAAACTGACTAAGGTATTTGTAGTCATTAACTTCTTCCAAGCCAACATTATCAATTTTTATCTTGTTGTTTTGAAAAAATCCATTGAGCATTATTTTAGTCTTTTTAATATTTAAACTTTAGACCTATTTTGTTACTTTCATATGATAACTCTTGCAACATTTTCTGAAGCTCTAAAACATTATTTGCAAATAAAATACACGAACTTCAAAATCTAGATGAAATTAATATTCTCCATTTATTTTTACTCCCTTAGCTTTCCATTTTAACCCACATAATACTTGCTGCAAAGCTGTTGTTATTAGCATTAGTAAATTCTCTATATAGTAGTGTCATCCAGTGCACGCCTTAGTAATCAGTAAATGCAGGAAGATTTGTGCATAAAATTCACATCTAGTGCCTATTCATCCCATATCCCCAGACTAGTTTCTAGCTTGTGGCTTTTATTAGTGAGGAACTTTGGATCTGAGTGCACTGCACCTAGATATAAGAATTTAATTCAGCTCTCAAACAGCCACCTCTTTGTACCTATTTAGTTAATTACAAAGTTAGGAGTTCATGATGAAACCACATTAATGTTTTAATCAAAGCTTATTCACATATATAGTCATATAGATCTGAACTCAGTTCAGGAACTACATATTTTGGTGATCTTGATTTATCAAAACCCACAATCACTGTTAATAACAGTTTGTATAAGCATAGAAAATAGTGATCCTGTAATATTTTAGTGATTTTTTAATACCTATCCTGTCTGTGGAGTGATGGTGATTGTGGTTTTTGATAAACCATGAACACTAAAATATATAGATGCTGAACTGTCTTCAGATCTATATAGCTATACAGGCAAATGAGCTTGGATTAATAAAATTAATGTGTTTTCATCTTGAGCTCCTAGCTTTATAGTTAATTAAATAGGTAAACAGTGTGGCTGGTGGAAGGTTGCATTAGATCTTTAGATTTAGGCGCAAGCTCTTCACTGATGAAGCCACAAGCTAAAAACTAATTTGGGAATATTGAATGAGTAGGCACTAGATGGGATATTATGCACAAAATTTCCTGCATCCACTGATTACTAAAGCTTTCACTGGTTGGCACTATTATCTAGAGAGTTTGCTAAGCATAGGAAATGATGTGATATTTTAGTGGTCTAAACTGATGTTAAAAGTTTTGGAGATATACAGTCACCCTGTCATATGTCCTTCTTGGCGTTAATCTTTCTAGTATCATTATTTAATCTAATTGTTGCTGTTGCATTTTTATAAATATGCCTCAGAATATGATAATACCCTGTGATTATACTTTGATGATTCAATATTTTAATTATTGAAGAAATGCTTATAGAATAAAATGCCTTTTCATAATCTATAAATTGAAGACATAATGGCAACTCATATAAATAAATAAAATAAATATTTAAATTATGAATAAAATGAGATAAATATATCTATTTTTGATATATCGAACACAAACACAAATAAGTTTTGTGTCTGTGTAAGTATATTTTTAACTGAGCAAAACATTTTTCTTTAAGAATTTTACTTCAGTATTATTTTCAGTTCTATTTTGGGAAAAGATTGTGTAATTTGAGTTAAATAAATGCTCTATGAACAACTTAAACAAAAAATAAAGAGAATTTGATAATCTATTTTGACGCACCAATTGCAAAATGACATCCATTTTCCCATTACAAACTTTTTAAAAGGTCTCAAATGCCAATCAAAACCTATTTGGTTTAAATTAAATGGTAACTGAAAGCAGTTTGCAGGTGTTTTTATTAAAAGATAGCCAACCAAGGATCGAACTTAGTTCTCTAAATCACCATTACTGACAGTTTTCTTAAATACTAATAACTCTTAATCTCTCAAGATTACACCTGCCTAGAAACAAATTTAAAGCAAATAGTAAAAGTTTAAAAAAAAAGAATAAAAGTCTATTTTTGTTTATCTTCCCTCAAAGTAAATAATTTTTATAAAGTGATTTTATCACTTTTTTTTAATATTTACTTATTGAAATTGATGCAGGTTTTGCAGGATGTAGTTGGTCGGAATGAACTATACAGAATATGAACTAAGTTTATATTATAATTTTTTTAAATTAAAAAACATGAAATTAGAGTTAAAAGTAGAATATAAAATACTTTAAATAAATTAACTAAAAAATACTTTCATTATATAAGAATTGAAAGTTTTGAAATAATTAAAAAAGTTCCAAAAAACTTGCTCAAAAAATAATCAAAAATAAACTTATAATATATAATTTATAAAGTAGCAGAAATGTTACATACTAAATGAAACGGTTTTGTTTTAGATCAGGAAATTTTAATTAGAAAATGGAGAAATTGTTTTGCATTTTTTTAATTTAGCATTATATAATCATAAATGAAAAAAAGAAATTTAAAGTACTTGCACAATGTGTTTCAGTAGATGCCAGTAACTAAGCTAATTTAAATGAAGATGATAGTTTAGCGATTGAAACAGCAGAAACTGTCTTAGTAATACAAAATGAATCAGCAGTTCTTGATGCTGAAATATTAGATAATAAAACTGCATTAGAAAAAAATTAGTGACTAAAAATCACTAATACTTATATAAGCTATTAATACAGAACAGAGCTTCAATACAGTACTGTTACCCAATGGAAACCTTAGTAATCAATGGATGATAAGAAGATTTGTTCATAAATTACCTACCTAATGCATATTCATTCAGTATCAAGCTTGCATTTGATGGCATTACTCTATAGAGGGATTATTACTGCATTAACAGCTTGTGTATGTATAACAAATGGTGACCTTGTGATGTTTTCATGTCCATAGGATAATGGTTACTGTTGTTTTTAAAAAATCAAAGGTACAAAAATATATAGATACTGAATTGGGTCCAGATTTATATGACTATATAAGAGAACTGAGGTCAAATCTATATGATTATTCAAGTAAATGACATTAGATTAGGAAATATTGCTGTATTTTCATTTTGGGCTCACATCTTTGTAGTTAACTAAATAAATAAAAGTTGGCCACTAGAGCTTTTCATTAACTTATATCGTAATCAATATATTATCTATTCCAGCTTTAACATTAATTCTGTTTTCAGAATTATCTCCAAATTTATTTGTTCTTCATAAAAATGAATGTTTAATTTATTATTATATGATCTTATGTAATATAGGGTATATGAGCACAGACTTTCAGATGACCCATCCCTCTCCACTCTATCTAATAACACTGATACACTCAAGCACATATATGCTGAAAAGATTAATAATCACCAATATTGTATTTCATGCTAAACCAGCAATCATCAGTTGGTCCAGATTATCATCTCCCACACATATATACTATAAGTGCTCAGATATATATTAAGATAGACAATCTTCATACTTTAATGGACAAGTTCCAATCTACTACACACTCCAACCCTTCAACTGTCCATTCAATTGAAAATCTGATGATGGAATACTCGAACTGATGATTGCTGGTTTAGCATGAAATATGTATATTGGTGATTATTAATATCTTCAGCATATATGTGCTTGAGTGTATCAGTGTTATTAGATAGAGTCAAGAGGCATGGGTCATCTGAAAGTATGTGCTCATATACCCTATATTACATATATAGACACAGGTATATAATAAGCCTATGTTTCAGTTATTATTATATGATCTTGTAAATGAAGTAAAAATCATATTTATTAATTTCATTGATTGGAATCCCAATGTAGTCTGTAAATGCTGACTTGTTTATATCTGCATTCCAGTGTTCCTGCCATCATCTATATTCGGAATGCTGACCTGGCATGCCTTCATTTAAAAAATAAGAAGCTACCTATTCAATTATACTACCCTCAGTTGTATGCCATCATAACAAATTAACTATTTATATTCAAGAAAAGACCATCCAGGATCAAATAAATGTGAATTGCACATTAAAAGCTACACATCATTATATTTATATGCTGCTCTTTATACCTTTCTGTGTTTTTAAAAATTTTCATGAAGATAATTATGCCATGAGATCTCTGCAATCCTAAAAGACCAATAATTCCTCATATACATTTCATGTTTACCTTTTACTTTTATTATTTAATTTTTTTGTGTTATATATTTTTTAATATTATATGTTGCTATAGCTTTATTATACATATACATTCAAATAACCTATATTTTTTAAGAATGATCAAATATATTGGTATAAGTGCTAAATTTGGGTATTGCACAATGAGGTGAGGAAGAGTTTTTTTGTCAAAATATTTTTCATTTTTAAATTCCTAGAATCATCTTGCATTTTAATTAGGTTTTTTAACAAATGTAAAATAAATTGAAGTAGTTTTAAAAACAATATTAAAAATGAAGTTATATTTTTTGAAGGAACAAATGTATGGCATTTAATTTACATTAGCCTAGATAAGTTAAAATCAATTTTAAATAAATGTTTAATTATAATTATATATCTGAATCACAGATCTTTTGAGCTATCATATAATGTTTTACTAGATATGTGTAAGTACAATCTTTCTGATGACCTTCAATTAAGCAGGGATTATTAGAATCTTTCATTGTTTATAAGTATTTATATTGAATGAGTTGATTAGACATTAATGCACCAGCTAAAGAACATATAACTTGTGAAAACTTATAAGGTGTCTACTCACCTTGTTTTTTTTAGTAACCATAATAATTGCCTGGCATAATTAAGAATTACTTTTTGCTCATTCCTTTCTAATTTAAATTGTGTTTTGGGGTTATTTATATATTGTTTGATTAATTTTATTATTTGTTTTTTAAACAGATGATCAATCCTGCTTCATAGAAATGGATTAACTGAGTGTTTCTTAGATATGGTCATACCAAAGTGGACATATTTCTTTTATATTTTCATACTTAGATAATTTTTACTGTTGCTGTTGTTGTTGTTGTTGTTATTATTATTATTATTATTATTATTATTATTATTATTATTATTATTATTATTATTTTGTTGTTGTTGTTGTTGTTGTTATTATTATTATTATTATTATTATTATTATTATTATTATTATTATTATTATTATTATTATTATTATTATTATTATTATTATTATTATTATTATTATTATTATTATTATTATTATTATTATTATTATTATTATTATTATTATTATTATTATTATTATTATTATTATTATTATTATTATTATTATTATTATGTTTCAAAGAAAAGAACTTTATTGATAACCATAGAGTTACATTTGCTATAAGACACTTCGTATACATATATTTACATTGCTAGTGAGTAAACCAAGTTTAAGTTGGTATCTGTGATGTACAAAAAAGGAACTTAACTTAGGAGGGAAAGATATTTAAACATTGTTAGGGGGGGTGAAAATACATATGTATACGTTACATTTATGAGTGCTGCTTGCTGTAATCATAGTTCTCCAAAGTCTTGGGTTATCATTGTTCAATTTGCAAAACTTCA
The DNA here is from genome assembly GCA_028023455.1 of Epiperipatus broadwayi. Classification (NCBI taxonomy): domain Eukaryota; kingdom Metazoa; phylum Onychophora; class Udeonychophora; order Euonychophora; family Peripatidae; genus Epiperipatus; species Epiperipatus broadwayi. The sequence goes on from JAQFVV010006429.1 coordinate 1,262,570, forward strand.
ACTTTGATGTATATTGCCATGCTGGGTTTAGTTTGCTTTCCAGTATTTGAGGTCTGATTTTGTTGTTACTGTCCTTTATATTAATATTATGCAATCAAAGACAACATTCTGTTTTTTTATTTGTAGATAATTGCCACATTTTTTTTATATATATATATTGGTTGAGGGCATAGATTTTGGTTATTGGGAGCCATCTTAGAGGTTTGATTGTTGTGTTATCAGTGACCAGGTTGCTGCATAGATGTCTGGATGTGCAATTTTATTGTCTCTGGCTCGTAGTTTTGCCAGTTTGATATTGAAAGTTGATGGATGTCGCCTTGTGTTGTTACCTAGAGTGAATGTGCATCTAGTGCACCAGTATGCATAAAGCATAAAAGTGGCTGCACGGACTGATGGAATAGAGCCTTTGCAATATGAATTAATGATTGTTTGAAGGGTTGTGTTAGATTGTCTATATGCTCCTATCATAATAACTCGAATTCTGTCTAGTGCCGGACAAAGATAGAATAGATGTTCCTGTGTTTCTTCAGCCCTGTGACACAGGGGACAAAAAGGATCAATGTTAGTGTATAGTCTCCGATATCTCAGAAAATATGTCGTGGGCAGTGCTTGTAGGTTTAGTCTCAGCAAAAAATCAAAATACTTTGGCTCCAGTGACCATTTTTTAAACTTACGGAGTAATTGTAGATTATTGATTTTCAGCATTGTCAGATTGGTGTCATGGGTTGGATTTGGATGGATTAATGAATAAATTTGCCAGTATGAATGCTTGTATATTGTCTGAAGAGATATCTGTGGAGCTGTGGTTTTTATATGATTGATCATTGATGCTAGTTGGTCATAAGCAGGGGGTGGTCTATCTGTTGGTGTTATTTGAAGTAGGCATTCAAGCATTGGAAAGTGTTTGACTGTGGATGTTATTAAGTTTGTGGCCTTCTGTAGATGGAAAATATAAATACTATGAAGTCCTAGTCCATTGTGAATAGGTGGTCTGGTAAGTTGTTTTGCAGATATTGACACAGTCTTCCTCTGCCACAAGAGCTTATTACAGAGAGAAGAGATTTTGTTAATAAAACCTTTAGAAAATGTGATAATGGGTGAGTAATAGGTGATTTTTGTTATGGCTAGCTGGTTAAATAGCTGGATCTTGGAGTATATTGAAAGATATGCCTTTGAGAGAGAAGTAGTAATTCGCTCTGTTTCTTCTTTGAGTTTGTTCTGGATCTTGACCCTCATTGCACTTGCACTCATATAAAAGGGAAATCCCAAGAAAGCAGATGGCTTTCCCCCATACATGCCCGTGTACTGCTTTGCATTATAAAGAGACCAAACTGCCGTCTTATTTAGATTGACCCTGAGTTTGTGTGTAGCTGCAAATTCTTGTAGTATTGTATGCAAGGCTGGTAGGTGTTTTTTAGATGGGAGGAAGACAGTTATATCATCCATATAAGCGATACATGTTACCTGCTGAGATGTGTTTGGTATTTGGATGCCAATGAATGTTTGCTGGATTTTTATTAATAGAGGGTTGATGTAAAAGGTGAAAAGTAAAGCACTCAGGGGGATCCTTGTGAGATTGATTGTGTTGGAGTAAAAGATTCAGAATTTTTGCCACTGAGTGTAATATGTATATCCCGATTTAACAACAAGTTGGTTATAACATATAAAATAGTGCGAGGTATTGCAGTGGCAGCCAACATTTTAATTAATATCTCGATTGCCACAGAATCAAAAGCTGATTCAATGTCTATTTGAACTGCAACTGGGCTGTATTTTTTCCGGCTCACACCGATCCCAATACAGCTTTGAAAAGAAGTGCTGCCTGTCCTGTAGATGATTGCTTTCTTGCAAACTGATATGGTGAAATCAATGGGAGCAGATATGATTCAATCCTGTCTTTAATGACTTTCTCAATGATCTTGATGGCTATTGGGCACATGGAGATAGGCCTAATATTATTAAGGGTGGTTATTGGAGCTGGTTTCTTATTAAATGGTACTATTGCAATTGGATAAAGATTTTCAATGTTGTATATTTTTTGTGAGAGATAGTTTGCAAGATTACATAATACTTGATTAGTTGTATGGCTAAGGTGTTCGTACACAAATTTTGGTATGCCATGAGTGCCTGGATGACAGGCATTGGGCAGAGTGGCAAGCTTCAAAGCAAATTCATTAATGGTAAATGGTGTATTTGTTTCAGGTGATCCAAAATAATCCGGGGTGGGTTGAAGAGTTGATGTGTCTGAAGATTCTGTTTGAAATGCTTATAAATAGGTTCAATCATGTTATGTGCTGCATGTATAGTTGTTCCAATTTGAAGTGCCATAGGTACTCTAATGGTGGAGGGAAAACCCATGGCCCATCTGATGTAGCCTCTAGTCCATGTATGTTGTTGACTGAGGCAGATTTTGCTTTTTTTTATCGCTAAATAGTCTTTAAGTGCTGCACATGTGCTGTTATATGCCTGGGTGAGCTTATATATATGCTGATATGTATTTTGAGTAGGTTTAGACATTGTTATCCTCTTGTGAAGTTCATCTGCCAGAGCTAATAGCCTGGAGGGTGGAGGTTTTTTTTTTGGTGACATGGTCAATATTGAATGAAAGTATATTTATGTATGCCTGATATCTCTGCACAGCACTTAGTTGTAGTCCTGCAAGTTTATGGAGCATAATATATGTTTCAGAAAAAAGGGATTCTGGAGTGGATGCTGGTATTAGAATTCTCATTGTTTTCCCAAGTGGTAGTGTAGTTGGCTGAATTTCAGTTAGATCAAGTGTTGCAGTTTGAGCAGAGTGATCTGAGAATGGGGATGGATTGAGCTTGAGGCTGAAGTAATGATGCAGCATTGGTGAATAGAAGCAAAGGTCAATTAAAGATGTGTGTCGGTTATTATGGAATGTTACTGTGTTTGGTGGTAAAAAACCTTCAGCACTCATGAGTGGCATTGCAATTTGATGCAGCCATTTTGAGATGAAATCTGTGTACTTCATGTTAAAATCTCCCATGATGATAGTTGGGTAAGGAGTTGATGCTAGCAGTGAATTGATGGTGAGTATTATGTTTGATATGATGACGTTTCCAGGTGGGATGTAGGTGAAAACTATGTTGAGAGTGTTTGCATGGTGATGAAATGTAGCTATCAACAAGTTTGCATCGATATATATGATTCTGAATGATGTGAATGGGCAAGCTGGGGTTATTAGTAGGCCAGTTCCACCCGCAGGTGATGACATGTCCCTGGAGCATGCAAAGAAGCCTTCAGTGCGAAGATGCACTGTTGGGTCAATCTGTGATCCACTATATATTTTTGTTTCCAGAAGTCCCAATATATGTGTCTGTGTGATTTTGGTCCATTCTCTAAGTTGATGCAGTTTGTTTGCCGAGTTCAAACCCCGCACATTAAAAGCTGTTATTTTGACTTTCATTATGGTTGTATTTTGGGATTGTTCACATTTCAAAATATGTTAGTGACTGGTTTTCATTGTATGAGCTGTACATTGTTGGAGTTTTAATTGGTTGGTTAGATAGAAGTGATGTCCATTGGTGACCAGTCATCCGTTTGAATTCTGGTTAATGATGATGCGGTGTTGTACTCTTCTGTTTGTGAGTTGTTGTCCTCTTCTGTTTTTGGTTTTTTATTGTTTTTGCTTCTTTTTGGGCGACCTGGCCCTTTTTTTTCTATTGTATTTACTTCAACTTGTGGAAGGCATGGCATGATTGCTTCCATGATATATGTTGATGTGTTATTTTTTATTGTGTGTGTGATGTTTGTTCTATTGGTACTTTGTGTTTCACTGTAATTGCTTTGTGATATTTCAGTTGGGTTAATATTTGAATGCATTGTATGTTTTGACAGTTGCTTGTGTTATTTTGAATTGCTTGTGTGACATTTGGATTTAAGTGCTGCATTCTGTTTGGTTCATTTATACTGTTGTCTTGGTTTTTTGTAGTTTGATCTTCTTTAGATGAAGAAGTTGTTTGCATCTGGTTATTCATATCTGAATTTATCTTGACTATGTTAGTGTGGCTGATATCTTCCGTTTGTGTGTGGTTGAGCTGATTATTTGTTTGCTGTGATTGTAGACTCTTTCTGTTATCACATTGTTTTTCAGATCGGTCGCTGTAGGGTTCATCTGTGTTTTTATTTTCCTCATTGGAATTTTGATTAATGAGAGGGAGTGGAGTGTTTCTTCAGGTGGAGAAGTTGTTTGCATATTGTTGTACATATTTGGATTTATGCTATCATTATATATATGGTTGCTGTCTTCAGTATGTGTTTGGATGGCCACTCCATTTGTTTTTTGCGATTGTGGATTCTTTTTGGTGTCACATTGCGTTGCCAAGTGGCCTCGCTTCCCGCATGTGTAGCATATGGGTTTAAGCCCTCTTATGAAGAGGCTTATTATTATTATTATTATTATTATTATTATTATTATTATTATTATTATTATTATTATTATTATTATTATTATTATTATTATTATTATTATTATTATTATTATTATTATTATTATTATTATTATTATTATTATTATTATTATTATTATTATTATTATTATTATTATTATTATTATTATTATTATTATTATTATTATTATTCATCAATGCAGACAAATTTTCCTGTATGATAATGAGCAGATATATTTTCTACTTTATATGATCCTCTGATCTGATGAAATCTCTAAGTATGGTTTGCCAAAGTGAGCATACCATATCTGTTTTATAATTAGACAAACTTCCATTTATGCATAATCTAGAACCACATTCAGTATTTTAGTGTATTTTTAAGGTCTGATATTGCAATCTTGTAGTTGGTCATAATTCTAAATCAATGGTGGTCATATATTATGTAATGGTATATGCCATTACATTAATTTAAAATTAGAATAAAAATGGTTCTAAGTTCATAAATAAAAAAACTAAAAGCTAAAATTAAAGAATTGTTCAATATATGTATATATATATATATATATATATTTGCACAGATGCAAAACTTTAAAAATTATTTTCTTTTTAAAAAAAAAATATTTGAACATACTTTTTTATAAAAAAGTACAAGATCTAAAGATAAAATATTTTGTAAATGGAAATGATGTGTTTATTAATTATCGAAAAGCAAGCTAGCCCTTGGGAATCTTATATAAAAAAGTCAGATGAAATATAGATAAGAGAACAAAAAATAAATTAGATGTCCAATAAAAGCAGCAATGAAGGTTCAGACCATAATGAAAAATTGGAGTAGGAAACCATTGTTCAGTGAATCTGGACGATTGGTATAAAAGGAAAACTATTGAATTTAAGAACAGTTCCAGCTTGATTTTGTGAGAAGAGTGATAAGATGCACTTGTTGCTCTCTCTCACTTATTTCAAATGAAATGACTGTAATACCAGGATTGAACCAGCTAAGGCCACCTTCAGACAGACTAGTCTTCATATAAAGACTTCGTGGAAATTCACACCAGGAACTGGGAGCTCTTCTACTGTAAGATATAAACGGAAAAATTTTACTACAAGTAATTAGGAACTTTAAAGATGTAACAAGCTAAACCTAATTTTTTTTAATGAACTTTTATCTGACTTAAGTTTTCAAATTAATTATTAATGTTTAATTTTATACATTTGAGTTTGCTAAAAATCATTTCCATTTTTTTTTATTAATATTGTATAAATTATTTAAATGCATTAAATTTAAGTTGGGTATAAACACTTGCATAGATTCGTTAATGTTTAATTATGTTTTTGTTTTCATATTTGATTAGAATATATAGACAGTCGGTAAATAATGATACCTTATGGTGAGTATTTAAAATGTATTTATTCAGATGTCTTTTAAGTTATTGGTGTCAATGTGGCATCTTATGATGAATGCCATTGGGTTTCTTGTAAATTTCCCTCTGCAGTTTCATCAATGACTTTATATTTTGATCATTTACGTTTATTTTGAAATATTTTTAACCATGTAATCTATGTAGCCGATCTATACTCAACATTAAAAAAAGAAACCTTTATAAAATTCATCTATGTGAAATTATATAAATGTTAAAATTAAGTCGGGCATAAATGGCTATATAGATTTGTAAAGTTATATTAATTAATTAAGGGAGGGTTAATCTTGGGTTGTTTGTTTCGTAGTTGGATTAGGTCAATGGATTGGATATATCGGTGTAATTAGTAAATGTAATATGAGGTCCGCCATGTGCAGGATTGCATTATATGCCACACACCTCCTTTTTGCCTATAAAAGGGGATAGTAAGACAGAAAACGCAGCCCCTCCCTATGGAGTTTTTTTATTGTTCTTCTTTCCAGACAGATGTAGCATTCCTGTCTGGATGAGAGTCAATGTCTTCTCTAACCATGCTGTTCAGATGTACATTCCTGATAGTATGGTATTTTTGTGCTGTTGTAATCATGTTGCATTGAATACATCGATGTATCAGGTGGATTGACGTTAGTTTAACTGTGAACCTTTGGTCTAAGGTGAAATAAGGGATAGAATATTTTCTTTTCAAATGCAATCTATGTAGTTTATTCATACTCAACACTCTTAAAAATATATTATTAAATTCATCTGTGAGGATGGTTTAAAATTTTAAACTAATAATTTAAATTAAAAGTTAATATTAAAATCTAAAATAATAAATGTTATTCCTCAAATTTTAAATATTATATATGTGCATTAATAATTGTTTGTTTATTAATTACCAGAAGTGGCTTTTATTTTTTTATATTTAAGATATAGATTAAATAAAGATACATATTATTATCGCTGTGTCTCCACTGAGCTAGTGGCAAGGGCTGACGGTCTTAATAAATAAAAGTTGGATCTTTAACAGCATGTATCTGCCTACTCTATAAATTTTCTAGGTTCAAGTAGCCTAGTGGCACTCTGTAGTGCAGATGTGATAAGACTCCTTTTTTTTCAGACCATTATAATTAATAATTGTGATTTTTAGTAGATATAAATAAATACTCCCATCTTCACCCTGCTTAATTAAGAAGTAATTAATAGTTAAATCATTATACAATGTTTATCCTAAAAATTATAAAAATATGTGAAGTCTATTGTCCCTCTATTGCATGTAAGTTAGTGATAATTAAGCTGTTTAGTTACTAATTCATTTTTACTGGTAAAAAACACAATAGAATTTGAGATTTAAATCTAAAGATATGAACTTTTATTTTGCTTTATTAATATTTTGTTTTTTTATAATTACAAATAATTCTACATATACTTTAGCTCTCACATTTGTGTCTTCTTTACCACAATTATTATTTTTTGTTTTAAGTGTCTCTTGTATCTCCTAGACTTCAGTGGGATATAAGAAAAGGGCATATATGACACTATCAGATGCAGTAGTCACATGGTACTTATCCTGGAGATATAAGTAATGAAGTTCAAGTTTGTGTTGTTTATGGTAATGTTTCCATCAATATTACACACAGACATACAAGTTAGTGCCATTGCTTGGTTCTTATAATTAATTTTGCTGGATATACTTATCTGACTTTTACAATGTTAACCAAAACTAAATGTAAATATATAGTACTATAGCATTTATTTTCCCCTCACTAAATTTTATATTTAAAATATGAATTTATGTACTGTAATCACATTTTCTTCACAATTTAAATACTATATTTCTGTAGTTAAAAGCACGTGTACGAGGTTTTTTCTGAACTTTTTTATTAACAGTGGAATTCTAATTAATGGTATAATATGCTAGCCAAAATTAAATAGAAATATGGTACTCTAGCATCTTTTTTTTTTTTCATGAAATATCACTTTCAAGCATGATCACATTTTCTTTCTGATTTAAATACTATATCTACATAGTTAAAATCACATGTACTGATTTTTTTCCAAGTGGAATTATTTCACTTGCATAAACATAATAGTTGTTTATTTGACATGTGACATTGGATAAAGATTTATACATTCATAAAATTATACATTCAACAGAGAAAATAGGGATTTTATATATAAGATTATTTTTATAAAAATCTTTGGAATTTTATTATTATTTTTTATATCAGGAATTATAATTTTTTTTTGTTTTGTTTTTTTAAGATTGTCAAAATTAGGTATTGAATGCCCTGTATATGTAATTATTGGTGCTATACTTCTTAGATTTGGTGCAATTGTTTTGTTTATTAAGACTGTTAGATTTATTAAAAACATCTAATTAAAACAAGTTGAAGATATTACAAAGTAATCAAAAAAGAATATGAAAATTAAAGAGATGTTATAAATTGGGATTGTTTTCTGAAAAAATGAAATTAAAAAATAATTATGATATTGATTATTATTATTATTATTATTATTATTATTATTATTATTATTATTATTATTATTATTATTATTATTATTATCATCATCATCTTAACTGAGCTCCAACTATTATTAATTGAAAAAAGTTACTATTGAAAAACGTAATAAAATTTTACAATAAGTGAAGATTATGTTAACTTTTTATATTCTTTTTAGTATTTATAATCCAAATACTAATAAAGAATTAGTTATTAAATTAATTAATAATTTTTTTAGAAAATGCAAGAGTTTATCAATAAAAATTGATATAATATAAACCCATAAATATAATAATGCTTATTTTATATGGACTAGTAATATTTAAACAGCATTAAACTGTTGCACATGCACTTTGGATTTTATCTATCTTTTCGAAAGACTTTATCATGGGTTTGAAGTGTTAGTATTCATCCATTTTATAGTTAAAATCCAAAGTGCATGTGCAACAGTTTAATGCTGTTTAAATATTACAGTTTATAAACATTGTGCTATATAAAATAATTGACTTATGGACTAGTAATTTAAAAATTAGTTTTATTAGCCGTGATTTTTATAATGATTGATATGACAATTTAGGTAAATTAGTACAAGACAATTTTGATTATGATCCTTATATTAAAAATGATCAAAGAAGTAAAAAATTACTAAACAAATAAGTTATTACAGAAATAAAAACAAAATTGTATGATAATATTCATCATCATTTTCAATCCAGCAAGATGATGGTCTCTCCAAGTTCAATTCATCTTCTCTGACATCTACCTCTCTTCTCCACATTTCCTTATTTCATCCATTCATCTCACATGTGATCACTTTCTAGGTCTTTTACAATTTCTTAGAATGCCATTTAAGATTTCAACTGTTCATCTATTATCATCTTTTCTAACAATATATCTAACCCAGTCATTTAATCCTGTCAATGATGTAAGAAACACCTGTTGTACTCTTATCCATGTATTTCATTTTTGATCTCTTTTTGTTACACCTAACATATATTTCTCCATATTTTAATGAAATGTCTGAAAGCTTTGCATTGGCTCTTCTGTTAAGTACCCTAGTCTCAGATCAGTAAATAAGAACTCTTAACATACATATGATAGTATTACAGATTTATATATAGATAATAATAAATGAAGTATTTACATATCTTTAAAAAAAGAAAAACTATTATCAATTAATTTTATTCCAATTGAAATTATTTCTAATGATCCTAATTTTGAAAATAGTCAGCTATGCTGTTCTCTTTATTAAGTAATGGCAAATTCACAAAAAAAAATAATGAATACTATGATGTAGTTCTATAGAGATATTACAATAAATTGTATTTTTAAAAAATTAAATAAATTGCAGTCTTCCACTAACCTCACCTGGCCTTCGTTCTTTATTGTCTAATTTTTTTTACAAGCTTTTGGATAGAAAGTTCAATGAATAGTCATAACTATTATTTATATGTAAAAAAAATCTCACTTAATTTTTTTCTTAACTTCTTTCTTATGGTTATTACTTGCGGTTTATATTAAGATTACAATGTTTACAAAATCCCATAAGCCATATGCAGCAATGTGGCCCCCAGATAGAGAATAAATAAAACCGAACTAAAACTACAAAGTTTCTATATTCAATAATAGATTGTTATAAAAATTAAATATATATAAAGATTACAGTCTAGTATTAATTCACAGAAGCAGTGAGATCAAATGTTAGAATTGGATTGATTATAAATGAATACATTTTATTACATTTTTTATATTAAAAATAAAATATTTATTAATAAAAATGAAACGCAGTCATAAAAAAAAGAATGACATTTAAAAGTTATTTTATTTTACATCTAAATATTTTACAATTGAAACTGTATTTTTTTTATGTATAAAAAATGTGTCATGTGATGACAGAATTTGACAATTTCTGAATTCTTTTTCTTTTTGTATTAAAAATCGATTCAGAAATTATTTTGCCACTATTGTTTTGAGGGTAAGTGATTAATAAAAATTTGCACCATAGTTATGCAGAGATATATTATTATCTTTTTTGAAAATTATCTGTCGGAGCTTCTCTCCTTTCAAATTTTAGTTAGAATTTAAATATTATATTTACAAAATAGACATGTAAGTAGAGGGATTTGAACTTAAAATTTTTCAATCTATATTCGCTCTTTATCTCTTTCACATTGTACGTGGTCGTGTATTGGTTGGTTGAGATTGAGTAGAGGGCGAATATAGTCTGAAAAATCCTACATTCAAATATCTCTACTTACATATATAAGAAACATTCAGTATAAGCAAAAAAGATTACAATATTTTTCAAAATTTTGCAACATTTTTCTCTTATATCTAGAACCTATTCTAAGATTAGTCCTAAAAAGGCTGCTTCTAGCTTGGTGCGCATTTGAGATAAATATAACCATCATAGAATCGAATAACTATTTTTGAAAGATGTAAACTCTTTATTTTTATGATTTTATGCTATCTAAAAACCTTAAAGTCAATATATTTGGTGCAAAAATAATGAAACTAAATTTTAAAATATATACCGACAATTGTGCTGAATCAGTTCAAAAATAATCAGCATTTTGAGAATTTTTGTCTATGGTGATATTTTATCCCAACCAAAAGTTGCTGTTTGCTTATCACGAGTTTTCATTTGTAATGCCTCAGATTTTTCTTTTCTCGCAATAACATTTCTCTTATTTCATCCTGGAAAAACTGTATAATATAAATAAATTTTGATGGACAGCCAACTAATTTTAGACAGAGCCATAAAGCTGTTTGAACGAGTCAAGTTAATAAAAACAAATTATAAATCACTTTTTTATTCCTAATACTATTCTTGCATTCGCCTGACAAAAAAAATAGGTTTATTAGAATTAAGATTATATATTTATTAATTAATATTATTTATTTCTTACTTTAATCATTGCATTTTTTATTCAATTGATCTAGATAAAAAATGTAAGCATTAATTAGATTTTAATATACTTTTTATTTTGTTTCTTATTTTAAGTATGCATTTCTGTGTAGATTATAAGTTTAATTTATATATATAAATTTGGATTATTGTATTTTTTCCCCATATGTCAAAGTATCGGCCGGGAAGCGAACCCGGGACAATCGTCTGCAAGCAACTGCTTGCTTGCAAGGCAGCTGCGCTGACCTCTCGGCTACTAACGCTTGACAAATGTATTTTTATTAACTTGATAATGTGCAATTTTTATTAATATTTATATATAGAATTTTTAAAAGAAGTATGTATGTTTGTTTATTTTAATTACTATAGTCAAATTCTTTTTTAAAGTGTTCGAGTTATATATGTATAATTATTATAAGTAATAAGTATTATTTCTTGCTTTTAAAAAAATTATCTTCCATAAAGCTAAAACATTATGAAATGGCACAATTAAAATGGTAGCTTTATGTGTTTGTAGATATGCAATTATTAATTTCAATATTTTGATTTTTGAAAAACAATTTTGATTTATTTAATAATAATTCTAGATGCCCCCTGTATTCTTATGCTATGTTTATTCTTATGTATGTCTAAGGTGAAGTTTTTATTTTGTTTTTTATTGTATTCTTATAAAGCATTTTTTTATACTTTTGTAATTAATGTATATGGTTTTCATCTACATAACGTGTAATTTAATGTTAATTTTAAATGTCATAACAGATAATAGCTAAAGAGCTCTGACTCAAAGTTCAAACTATTACTTCTAATATAAGAAATTAAACATTTTATTATTTTTTAATCTGCATTACAATAAAGTGCCTTTTTTAAATTTACTTAAGAATTAGTATTTGATTTTTGAAAACATTAAATCTGCATTAAGTCTATAAATGATAAGCAGATTTAAGATGTGTATGTTGATGTATGAAGATATAGATTTTCAGAATTAGCCATACAACTGTGATATAAAGAATATTAGGGTAATTCCTAATTATCAAATAAGATAGTAAATTTATTGTCAGAGATAAAGATGAAGTGGTTGGATATATAAAATTTTATGAAACAAGGTAGGATCAATTGTGAAGAAAAAAATGAAACTTATAAAAATATTATACTTATACCCAAAAGCAAAAAATAATTATATCAGTTGTATTTCATTAAATAATATTGGTGGTTGTAAGACTAAAACCATTTCCAAAAAAATTCATTATTTTTAGATAGTTTATTTTCCATTTTTATTATTATTATTATTATTATTATTATTATTATTATTATTATTATTATTATTATTATTATTATTATTATTATTATTATTATTATTATTATTATTATTATTATTATTATTATTATTATTATTATTATTATTATTATTATTATTATTATTATTATTATTATTATTATTATTATTATTATTATTATTATTATTATTATTATTATTATTATTATTATTATTATTATTATTATTATTATTATTATTATTATTATTATTATTATTATTATTATTATTATTATTATTATTATTATTATTATTATTATTATTATTATTATTACATCTTCATCATCTTCACTTATTGATCACGTCTTTGCTAGATGTCCTGAAAATATTCTTTTGAAAACATCTTTTTTGGATTGGTGTCTTACAGATCACAGAGGAATTGTTGTTACTTTTAAAAGAATTTTTCTCATAGTAAAAAGTGTTTTAAACTTTTATCTCATGATCGTTTGAAATCCTTAATTACTAAATATGATTGGAATTTAATCTTTGAGTTGAATGATGTAAATTGTGCCTTTTCATTCTTTGTTGACAAGATGAAGGAGTTTATAGATTATTGTTCTTTTATAAAATATATAAAGAAGAAAGATCTGAAGAGTCATGATTGGATTACAAATGAGTTAATATCAAAAGTTAACAGTAAGAATAAATTGTACAAGCTTTTCAAAAGGTTTTCTGCTAATGAAGATTTAAAAATTCAGCTAAAGGTTCTTGATAAAGAAATAAAGAAAGATATAGTCAAAGCTAAATTGATTTTCTATTCTACTCAAATTGATTCTTTAAAATCAACTAAATTAAGCAACTTTTGGACTGTTGTTAAAAAATTTATTTTTAAAGAAGGATTTTCACAAATTTCTAGACTAAAGATTAATGAAATATCTATTGATGTTTTAAATAATTCAAAACTAATAGCTGATCATTTCAATCAATATTTTGTACACAGTGTGGAATTGTTAATGAATAGTTTTGACAATAATTGCAGTTCTCATGTTTTTCAATATAAGAAATCTATCCTGAATTCTTTTGTTTTTAAAGAGATTGAAGATTGTGAAATTTTAGATTCTCTTTATAAAATGAGACATAAAAAATGTATTGGTTTGGATTGTATTTCTGTAAAAATATTAATTGAAAATGTTTCCATTCTTTTACCAATTTTATCTTTTTTATTTAATTCTTCTATTGATTCAGGTATATTTCCAGATTGTTTAAAATCTGCTGTTGTTACACCTATTTTTAAGAGTGGAGATAGGGAATGTTTGGAAAACTACAGGCCAATTTCTATTTTATCAACATTGTCTCAAATTTTGGAAATGTGTGTAAAAAACAGAATTGTTTTGTTTTTTCAAAAATATAATTTATTTTCAAACAATCAATTTGGGTTTTTGCCAGGAAGATCTACAGAACTGGCTTTATCTGAACATGTTTCAGTCATCACTGAATCTTTAGAAAAAGGTTACAAAACTATAGGCATTTATTTAGATTTGCGGAAAGCATTTGACTGTGTTCCACATGATATATTAATAATTAAGTTACACCATTGTGGCATAAGGAGTGCTATGCTTGAATGGTTTAAATCTTATTTAAGTAATAGAAGCCAATTTGTGAAAATTAATAATTTTTTGAGTGATTCTGAAATAATTAGATATGGAGTTCCTCAAGGTTCAGTCCTGGGACCATTGTTATTTACTGTTTATATTAATGATCTGCTTGATCTTTCTCTTCATTCTAACATTTTTTGTTTTGCAGATGATACTGCTTTGGTTACTTCAGCAGTTTCATATAGTTTACTTGAGAAACTTGTGAATGAAGATTTATTTAAAATTACACAATGGATGAACAGTAATAGATTACTGCTAAATATTAATAAATGTAATTACATAATGTATTCTCTTAAAAATATTCCAGCAAAAGACTTGTTAATTCAATTGCCTTATGTTAATAAAACGTCTTGTCAGAAAATTACCAGGACTTCAACAATTTCTTACCTTGGCTTGGTTTTGGATGAGTATTTACATTGGGATAAACATATTCTTTGGCTTCAAGTAAAATTAAGAAAACTTAATTTTCTTTTTTATAGATTAAGAGATTGTTTGAATAAATCTGTCCTATTAAGTATATATAAACAAATTTTCTTAAGCAGACTTTCTTATGGTATAACATTATGGGGTGGCACTGCAGCATATTTTTTGAAGTCATTGCAAACACTACAAAATTTTACGTTAAGAATTATTTTGTTTAAACCTTTGGATTTGCCAAGACTTGAATTATTTAAGTGTGCTGGAGTTTTAACTATTCATCAATTATTTTTAGTGAATATTTTGTGTTATTATATTAAATACAAAAAAATGAATAAATATAATTCTTCATCAATAATGGTGACTAGATCAAGTGATTTTGATTTATTATTTGAACCAGTGTACTTTAAAACTCATTGCAGATATCAGAAATGTTATCTTGGTCCAAGATTTTATAATATTTTTATAAAAAACATTGGATTTAATGTTAATGACTTATCAAGGAAAACTTTGAGAAAATTAATTATGAACTGGATTGTAATTGATGATAATCAAAAACTTTTTATTTCTATTTAATTATTTTATTGTATATTAATGTTTTTTATTTTATTGCACATGTATTTTTGTTAAGCTCCATGCGTGATTTATTTATCACAAGGAGATTATATGTTTAATAAATTAAATTAAATTAAATTAAATTATTATTATTATTATTATTATTATTATTATTATTATTATTATTATTATTATTATTATTATTATTATTATTATTATTATTATTATTATTATTATTATTATTATTATTATTATTATTATTATTATTATTATTATTATTATTATTATTATTATTATTATTATTATTATTATTATTACTATTATTATTACTACTACTACTACTACTACTACTACTACTACTACTACTACTACTACTACTACTACTACTACTACTACTACTACTACTACTACTACTACTACTACTACTACTACATTTCAAAGGAACTTTATTGATTTTCAAAAGTTACATATTTACAAAATCATATGTTACAACATAAGTTTACATCAATATGGTTACATATTATTCATGAGGGAGTATATACAAGATAAAAATAATAATTATGATTACATATATTCAAAGAAAAAAAAATACATGGTTACACATTTACAAAGATCATAGGTTACAACATACATATACATCACTATGGTTATATATAACCGATTTGGAAGTATATACAAGGTTACATAAAAATTAGTAGTGATTATGTATATTAAGAAAAAAAAAGGTCATATAAATCAATACAGATTACATATGTAATATAGTTTTTCAGTATCTAATTCTTTTTTTTATAGGCATTCAATATTATCTACATAATAAATGAAGAGGCTTTTGTAGCAATTACAAAGATTATAGGTTACATCAAAAGATTACATCCATATGGACACATATAAAAATTGATTATGATTACAAATATTGAGAGACCAGATTACATAGTTGCATTTTTACAAAGATCATAGGTTACTTAATACTTTTACAATCGATATGGTTACATATAACTGATTAGGTAATATATACAGGTTACATAATTAATTTTGATTTCATATATTAAAAGAGCAAAAAGGTGGTAACAAATTAATATGGGTTACATAATGTTATATAGTTCTTTAGTATCTAATTCAAAATTTTTCTCCTTTCAAAGGCTTTTAAGATTATATACATACATAAATGATAACGCTTTTGTAGTAACTAGGTAATATCACCTTAGCACTGTCTCAGTTGTTGACACATTAAGGACCAGGTATCATGAAAAATGTTAAAGGGGGCAAGCTTTCTGTCTCTTTCCCTAAAAAAACTCCAGCTTAATCCAAAATGTATTAGGATGTCTTCTAGGATTATTGTTATATATAAAAATGCATCTAGTGCACCATAAAGCATACAAGATGAATGTACTAGCTCTAATTCTAGCAAAAATTCCTATTGAGAAAGTTTTAAAAAGATATGCAATATTAAATAAAGAATTGTTAAATAGGTTGGGAAGAGCAATGCGTATATTATCATAACACTGACAATCATAGAATATATGTTCTTGATTTTCAAAATCTTTTTTACAAAGGGGGCAAAAAGCATCTATATTAATACAATTTCTTCTATATTTATAAAAATAAAGTGTTGGTAATGATCCTAAATTAAGCTTTATTAGAAAATCAAAATATTTTGGCTCAAGCTTCCAGAATCTAAATCTTCTAACAAGTTGGCGATTGTTTAGACCCAAAATGGGTTTGCTTTGACTATTAAGTGTTGGTTGGTTTATTAATAGATATGTTTGCCAATATTTGTACTTATCTGTAGGGGGACAGAAGGTAAGTTTATCCATGCTCAATAGTGGTTTTATTAGTTCAGCCCAATAACCAGTACCATATTATTATTATTATTATTATTATTATTATTATTATTATTATTATTATTATTATTATTATTATTATTATTATTATTATTATTATTATTATTATTATTATTATTATTATTATTATTATTATTATTATTATTATTATTATTATTATTATTATTATTATTATTATTATTATTATTATTATTATTATTATTATTATTATTATTATTATTATTATTATTATTATTATTATTAATAATAATAATAATAATAATAATATAATAATAATAAATTAAAAAGCAAGTAGAAAGAAATCAGACAAACCTTTAAAAAGAGATGTATAAATAGTTATATAATGATGATAGGAAATTAGAATTGCAGTAAAACTAACATACCAAAAATATACAATGAAGTAAGTCAGCAAAAAAGTTCAAGTTGCTGAAAATTTTGGGCTAGATGTCAAAAATGAGTGGATTATAAATGTATGTTTTGTAAAGAAAATAATATATTAGTAATTATAATATGTCTTGAAAATCACAAAAGATAATTTGGATATAAAAAACTCCAGGTGAAAAGATTAAATGTTGATTAGATTATGTTTGATTTAAAATAGATTTAAAATCAAAATTAAGAGGTTGGACAATCTGGAAGATTTGGAGATCATGATTATAATTCAAAAGTGACAGTAAGTATAATTAACTGTTAAAAGAAAAAGAATTAACATAAAAAAATGACAAATGTTAATTTAAAATAACAAAACCTTTTAGTGATATCTAAAATAATAATAATAATAATAATAATAATAATAATAATAATAATAATAATAATAATAATAATAATAATAATAATAATAATAATAATAATAATAATAATTGATAAAGCATGCAAAAATTGAAACTATTGCTGTAGATGTAATATTACATATAAAAGCAAAAAAACCATATTAGATTAATGATGGAATGATATAATACATAAATTGAAACAGTAAAAGTTGAAAAAATATGAATTCTGTAGAAAACATAAATATGTATAGAATTCTAAATTGTGACTTGAGATATCAAATAGCTAAAGGGTGGAAAGAATGGCTAGAGGGATAATATAATGTAATAAAAAAAGTATAACAAAATATTAAGTTGTGTTAACTTGCATTGTATAAAACAGTTTAAGTGAAAGAAGAAAAATTACAGAAATAAAATAATGATTAAAAATACAAATAAAAACTATTAAAAAAGGGACTTAATAAAAATATGAAAGAATATACCAGTAATTTATGATAAAAACAATAAGCTTTTATCTATTTTAATGAAAATGAAAAAGAAGATAGACAAAAATGAATAGATTATATAATCAATATAATCAAAGACAAAAACATGACTAAAATGAAACTGATAACCATAATGAATTGATGAGATTTCAGGTTACTTACTGAAAACTATGAAGAAAACGGTTTGTGAGAATTGTTTACTATGTGGAAGTCAGAAAATTAGCCAGGAGCTTTTTTTTCACTATTTATAAATCCAATAAAAGTGTTGTTAAAATATGTTTACTTTGACATAATTGGTTTGATCTTTTATGTGAAAAATACCTTCCAAAAGTCTTAAGAAAGAGTATTCAAATAGACCAATCAGACTCTTGTTTAAATAATAATTTGCATTATGGAAAGGCATAAGGATAAGAGATGCAAATGGAGTGATACAGAATGATTATTCAAAAGAAATGAGATTGGTATTTTTGTTCTTCAAAATATATTTCAGGGAGAAAATTGTCTTATCTCATTGAAATGTATTAGAACCAAAAGACAATATGTATTGTTTGGTATTTTTAAAAAAAAAAAATAGTTAAAAAAGTGTAAAGCAAAAGTTTTGTTCTAATTTTGTATTTTAGTTTATAACTTTTTTCTATATTTGTAATGTTGAAACATTGTTTTTAAAGATGTTTTTCATTTATAAACTTATATTTTTAATAAATCAAGTAGAATTTATTGATTTATAATATAAAACACAACACAAATAGCTACTAAAAAAAGAAATGACATGTTTATTATTTTAATAGTTCATTCAATTCTTTGACGTTTCTACCTTTTTAAAAATATGCACAAACATATTAAAAAAATATACAATAATTTTGAAATTAAGAAAAAACAAGTATAATGGACAAAAATATGATGCATCCTATAAAATGTACGACTACATAATCAAAATCTTGCTGAAATCTCATTATAAAACTGAAGTCAGTGATTCCTTAGATTTTCTATTATTAGTATTGTGACAGATTTATTGTTCTCCCTGGTGAGAGATTTGTAAATTTACAAGATTTAATTTTAGTATAAACCATTATTCTACATCAGAATATGATAAACCTGAACTTAGTTTGGGGATAATATACATTTGCAAATAAAATAAATTCTAAAAAAATCACATTTCAACTTTGCAAATATTGGAAAAATAATGTTATAAGAAAATTAAATAACTGTTTTATCATTAGGAGTAAACTGATTTCTAAAACCAAAAAAATATTTTTATTGACATTTGTTTTAAAATCTGAAGAGTAAGTGTCAAAATCTGAGAAACCTATCAAATTTTGTGTTAAATATTATTTTTTAATATTTTTTTTATAATATTGCAAAAATATTTCAACAGATGCCTGATGATGAAGTATTAGCAATCACTGTCAAAGGCATATCTACCAGAATATCCTGATTTTCTTTATTAACCCTTTTCCCGCCTCTTACGAGGCTCCTCTTCAACATCTGACATCACTCTAACTCTGCCAGTTCTTATGCTAAAATATTCGTTTGACAGGTATTGAATAGATTTTTAAAAGTTCTGTAAGATGGTGCCCTCTTCCGAATTATTTTACAAGTAAAAAATAAAAAAAATGCATTTAAACCTAAACAAAGAAAGAACATGAGTTGTGATTGGTTCTTAGCATGCTCTCAGCCGAAAAAGACATTCTGATTGGCTGGAAAGAACAAAGAAACCGCCTGATCAAAGAAAATAAAGAAAAACGCTGAGATTTTCATTTCGAATATGATTTTAAAGTATTATAAAAGAATATTTTGAGAAATTACAAATTATTTTCAGAGAGAATACTAAAAAAACAAAATTATTTTCGAAAAATATTGAAGATTTTAGTAAAAATATTTAAGATTTAGTAAAAAGAAATATTTACTTTTCTATAACGTAAAAGTCAACCTTTTTGTTTATATTATAGCTTTTATGTTGCCGAAATTGAATATTTTAGAATAAATAAATAGCAATTTATTTTTGAAAGAACTTTCGTTCTCTTCATAACCTGAAAAATTAGTAATATACTTTTTATAAACGTATCTGAGTTGAATTTAATATTATAGGTGGATATGTTTTAACAATAGGCTTTGTCTTCAGTTTGTGAGTTGGCCAATTAAAAGATTTGATTTTTACCTCATACAACCAATAATATAATTAGCGGTTTAAGGGTTAATGTTTCACTTCTATTCATGACTTTGTATTATTAAAACTAAAACATAGTATAAAATAAATATTTCATCAAGTATACTCTTGATTTTTGATAATTATTACACAATGATTGCGCAAAAATAATGGTGAATTTTAATAAACTTCACAATTTTAATAAATTTCACAAAAAAAATCAATGCTTTAATCATTCAAAAAAAATTCTCAAAGTAATCTCACGAAGCTCATAAAAATCTGGTAGTAAAGAGAATACATATCAAGACAGGACATATTTTTTTTATGTTACTGCATTTTTAATTGTTCTGATATTTTTAGATTTATTTAAAAGTAAAATATCAGAAGAAAACATATATATATATATATATATATATATATATGTCTCAATTTAAAAAAATGCCCCAAATATTTCAATAGCCGGCTTTAAGTGTTTTTTTTTCAATTCCCTTTCTGCAGATCTGCATTTGGATAAAACGATTATTTAATATGTTGCATGTTTATTTGCAATTTTTTTAATTCATGCCCATATCTATAAATTTGTCTGACTACTTATAAAAATATGTATATATTAATTGACCAATTATAAATACATTCACTTCAAATTGAGGAATTAGTCCTTCACAACCTACCATCCATGTTTTCATAGGAAAATATAAATGATTATCTCTCCATTTAAGCAATACTAATGATAATAAGTAATTGGCTTTTCAATGTTGATTGCTTTAGCTCCAGTTATTTTTTTATTATTTCTAATCCACTTTTGAGAAAAAAGTAAAATTACTTTTTTTAATTGGATCTATAAAATGCTGGAGACTCTTCAACTGTTATAACTTACAATTTGCCTGACATATTTATCTCAGTTACTTTATCTATATTTGGTAGCACTGGTTTTTTAACTACAATTAAGAATCATATAAAATAAAATATAAAAAGATAATTATTAAATAAATCTTTAGATGACAACAAAGAGCATTCATACTATCAAAACGATCCTTAGAAGTATGATCTTTTAAACAACACTTTTTATACTACTCAATTATCTGATAGTATCAATTGTCTAACAGTCTTTTATAGAACTTCTGCTTTCAATACTCTTTATTTATATAATACATAGAAAAAAGAACAGCAGTTCTGAAGAAGATGGCTAGAGAGTTGAAACTGTTAGATAATTGAATGGAAAAACAGTAGTGTGAAAAATGCAAAAATGTGATTTTTTTAATATTTATTTATTATAAGTAGTGAATATTTTGAAGTAAAATACTAATTGCAGTTTAATTGTTAAATGATAGGTCTTTTGTGTATACAATATATAATTAGAAGAGCTTTCAATTGTGAATATTGTTATGAAGAAAATTAAAATTGAATATTTCATTATTTATGATGTTTCGCTTACCTGATTTAAATTCTGATTTTTTTGATTGTGCAAGGCTTGATTTTGCCTTCCATCAGCGATATAAGTAACCAATATTATCATGTTTTCAAAATTATAAGAGAGTAGCTATAAATCATCTGCATAAGTTAGGTCTTTCAGATAGTAACTAGTTATTAGCAAAATCTAGATACTTATCAAGTTTTTATAACCCACCACGTTGATATACTTATTTAAAAAATAATTTTACTGAAGCTGTTGAATGATAAAAATATTACATTGTGTGCATACTCTTAAGAGAGTTTTGTATCTGCTGTATAAGTTTTTTTTTTCAATAAATAAATTAGTTACATATTTAATTTTTCAGAAAGAAATTTAATACATGAGTACCCAAGTAGTGATGAGTTGATTATAGCAGTTCCATTCAGATGACAAAACAGTTTTATTCTACTTTATTTAAGATGAAAATCAAGCCAGAAACTCACAACTCTGGACATGTGACCCCTTCTCCCTTTAACTTTCCTTTAAAGTGAATAAAACGAGTATATACCACTTATTATCCAAAGTTAAATTAAAGCAAGCACATATTGTTTTTACTTACTAAGTTTTAAATGCTATTTATTTTCATTGCATTTAACCTGTTTTGTATTAATAAAATAAATCTGCAACAAACTTATAGGCATTATTATGTTTCTCACCTTAAAAAAAAAAATCAAACGGTTTGATGCTCGGGAGTTCATAAGAAGTTCGAGCATCAGAAGTGACAAACTGGGTCGCAGTCCATAGACCTTGATTGAATTCAAGGCTCTACAACTCTACAGCTCTTTATAGCTTATACCAGATTTAATGAGTCTGCTTTCCGGAAAAAATCAATATTTTCTAAATTTAATACATATATATGTGTAATGGGGTAAATAAACATTTGTTTATAAATAGGCTTTGATATTTATTTTTTTCATCAAAAATATATTTTTTCTTTATCATTAACTGTTATCATTTTTGGAAATAGTTCTTTATCCGATATGCTTTGTGTCATTTGTTTGTCTGAACTCGGATAAAAAGACAGAAGCTTCTCCGTTTGCTTGCGATTGGTCTAAGTTCATCATTTACTTATCAAATGCACAATCTAACATTAACTGAAAGCAAATAGAAGACATGGCTAATTTGTCATAAAAGAAGCGTAGGAAAAATGTAGAATGAAAAATTTAAAACTGTAATAATCCAAACTGAATCGTCTTTCTTTTTTATTTAAATATCTCGTTCGAATTTCACTTTTACGAGCAAAAGTCAAATTATACGAAAATGGTGCAGGGGAAAGCCTAATCTGTCAAGATTTGAAACGACAGTCTTGGAATTAATACGCTTTATTGGCTTGTCAACAAACATCCACATTCCGAGCGGAGTTAGGTTACATCTGAATGTCATGAATTTTATTAAAAGACAGGAAAAAATACGGAAAACGACATTCTTGGTGTACGATTTGGGGGATATTAAAAAAAAAAAAAGTATGAATTATGTTTTTATCTAATGTTGTTAATACCTCACTGTATGTATGCATTTACATATATTATGTAGAGAAAAAAAGTAATATAGGTAAACTATAGTGAAAATTAAAATGGCAAACGATTTTTAGAAAGAAAAAATAATTTGTTATATTGTAAGGATTGTTATAATAATGATTTGCTTATATTCTTAGAATGAAATGGGGGGGGGGGGAATTTAAGCCATCACCCAACACAAAATTAAATAATAATATTATTAGTATAATTGCCTTGCATTATTTAGTGAGTTAGTAAAATAGCGATCTAGAGCTCTAAAAAATTACGGGTGTTAGTTCAAACCTGTCACTTGCGACGTTCGAACGACCTATTATTTCTTCAGCGAAAAATCAATCAATTAATATTTTATTAATAGTATGTCTGTGATAAAGAAATGCAAATTAAGTACTGTATATCAAATAAAGCAATTGCAAGAGAGGCGTCAAAGAAAGGAAATATATAGATTATAGATCAAGATAAATTGATAATGAATGCAGAATTTTAGATTTTCATTAGTGGAAAAAAAAACTGAAAACGATTTGAACATTCATTTATTTAAAAGAAAATTTAATTAATCTAAAAACATATATTTACAACATAAACAACACATGATATAAATTTATAACAAGTTAAACCTCAGATGAAAATTTAAAGTATAAAAAGTATTTTCGTAAACTTGAGTTTGAAAAAAGAAATTGCGTTATTAAACATTATTTTTCTTACTTGAAATTAAATTTTTTATTTGTTAAATTGGTACAGTTGAAATCAAATTAGTCTTTTAAACTCATCCTAAAACTAATATTAAGTATTTAAAAAATACAGCTCAAGGTAATTTGCTATAAATGTGTATTGATATTTTTTTTAAAAAAAAAAATAGTATTATGCGGATAGTTTACAAAAAAAAAAAAAACTATTTTTAAAATTTTTAATTACTGATCTGCTGCTAAATGTACATAACAATGCAAGTAGTTTGGTCCGGGTTCAAAACATTACGGCTTTTCTAAATTCTAGCCTTTTAGATAAATAATAGAAAAAAAAGGTACAAGTTGTCTCCAAATGCACAACTGTACACGTTCCACCTTGAATCTCAAATTCTCATTGATAAAGATAGAAGCCAAAAACCGATCTGAAAATGGACATCAAAATATTCTACTATGCGATATAAAATTGTCTAAAGGAATATCTTATCGATACAAATAAATATATTTTTATGTTCCATAAAATAAAGAATCATGACTTGATTAAAAGTTAAACATGTGGCATTTTAAGCTTGGCATAATAAGAAATTCAGTATAAAACTTCATAATTTATATAGGAATTTAAAACAGGAGTTCTATGATTGAGAATATAACTTTAAATGTTTGTTGAATAAAAATTATTTAAAAGTAATATAGTCATTTGCTTATTGTGGTCTTTCTAGATTATTTTTTGATGCATAAACAGCATTATAATGAATTGAGAAATAATATAAATCCAACAATCCACACTCTTTTATATGATGATGTTACTGATATAATAGGCATGAAAAAATGAGTATTTTGATAATCATTTAAATAATGACTCAAGATTTAAAGTTATGAGTTTTCATGATATATATATATATATATATATATCTTCATATATATATATATTTATATATATATATATATATATAGCAAATAGTTATAATTACAAATTTATAAAAAAAGCCTTATTTCAAGCCCAAAATAGACAAAATAGGAAACAAAAAGATGATAAGTCAGCTATTAGGATTTGTGTTCCATATGTAAAAGGAACTACAGACAGTATCGGACGTATATTAAAACGCTATAATATAGATACAGCATTTTCTGCTCATCAAAAGATCAGCAATATAATAACCAAGCCTAAGGATTCAATCCCTCTTGAATCTCATGGTGTCTATCAAATCTCATGTAAAAATTGTAAAGCTTCTTACATAGGTATGAGTAATCGTCGCATCAGTGTTAGGAGAGATGAGCATGCTAATGCAGTTAAACAACACTCATCATCATCAGCACTCTCACTCCATACTATAGATTCAGGTCATAAAATAGATTTTTCTAGTACCAGGATCATATCCAGATGTGATAATCTCTACCAATGCAAAATCAGAGAAGCCATTGAGATACTTAAAAGGCCAGATTGTATCAATAAGCGAGATGATACGTGCAAACTTCCTCCTATTTGGAAAGATTTCTTTAAAAAACATTCTTAAATTTAACATTTTTGCTATTGGTGGGATTTTTAATGTTTTATTCAAACCAGTGATTGTAGCGCCTCTACAACCGTCTTTCTACCTTCTTATAACTCTGTGGATGGCTTGTGTGACCAAGTCGAAACGTCAGTAAATTGATATTAAAAGTTTTTAACACGGATGAACCCGCAAAATATGTATTTTATATATTTAACCCGTGCAAATCTTCGTTTTAACATTACTAACCTCTACGGGGAGGAAATTTTTAAACAGCTTCGTATATTTGAAAGAACGTGGAGTAAGAAATGTAAGTTACTTTGTAATTTATCTTTTTTGTTAGCGTGCAAAAATCACAACGTTATACCCACTTGCTGTAAAATTGTGTTTCACAAGAACAATTATAATGTTAGTAAAATTCTAAGGAAAACCAGCAATATTATTTTAAACTCTTTTATTAAAGAAACTCGGAAAAATTTAGACAAAATTGATAAAGTATTGCTACATTTACGTTTATTCCTTAGTAATAAAATACATCCTTTACTGTGGACTAGTTTTGATCGTATTGCAAGTTTTCGATCATTTAAAGATTCGGAATTGGTAACAGCAAAGCAAAAGAAAAAATTGCAAATGCTAATTAGAACACAATCCCCAAACATTATGTATCCAAATCAAAAAACCGTTTACAATTTATCTAAGAAAGCCCTCTCTACAGATGAAATTTCGGTTTTAGAAAAAGGTTTCAATTTTGCTTTAACACCTTCCCGGATACCTTTTGAGAAAATTGTCTGTAATGTTGAATCAGCTCTTGATAAAATTGATTCTACATCGGCTGATTTAGCTAGAGCTGAGATTTGTAATATTTTAAAAAAAGCTAAGCTTCCTAAAAATAATTTTTCAAAGAAAGAAAGACAAGCATTAAATAATATAAAATCGAACAAATCAATTGTTGTACTTCCAGCTGATAAAGGTAATACCACAGTTGTAATGGATCGTGACATTTACCATAATAAAATTTTAGATCTGCTTAGTGATAAAACTTATAAACTATCAAAAAGAGATCATACTACATATTTGGAAAAAACAACAAAAGCTATTATTAATAAATCACCTATTGAAACAGAGATAAAAAATAAAATAATCCCTCATGAAAAATCTTGTGTCTGTCCAAAATTTTATGGACTTCCAAAAATTCACAAACCAGATACCCCTCTTCGTCCAATAGTAAGTGCAATAGGTTCTCCAACTCATATTTTAGCTAGATACTTATCGGATTTCATTAAACCTACAATCCCATCTATTAAATCATATATTAAAAACTCTCTTCATTTTATTTCTGTTTTAAAAAGTTTAAAAATTAATGCTAGTGACATTCTGGTCAGTTTTGATGTCATGTCTTTGTTTACAAACATTCCAATTGATGAAGCTTTAAATATAATCTCACAACGTTGCAATTTACCAGACCATATTATTGCTTTGATTAAACATTATCTCTTAAATACATATTTTGTATACAATGGACAGCATTACAGACAAGTTTTTGGTACTCCTATGGGCTCACCTATCTCAGGAGTAATAGCTGATTTATTCATGGAATATATAGAAACTCGTGCTTTAGAATCATCATCTTTAAAACCTCTCATTTGGCTCAGATACATAGATGACACTTTTGTCATATGGCAACATGGAAAAAAAAAAAAAAAAAATACATTAGATGATTTTTTCTTACATTTAAATAATATGCATCCTCATATTAAATTTACAATGGAGACAGAGTCTGATGGAAAACTCCCTTTTCTTGATGTTCTAGTCACCAGAACACCAAATAGTTTATCTTTTTCTATTTACAGAAAGGATACACACACAGACAGATATTTACATTTCCATTCTCATCATCACCCAACTCAGATAGTTTCTGTAGCCAAAACTCTTTTAAATAGAGCAATTAACCTTTCAGATGACACACATCTGAAAGAAGAAATAAATCATATTAATAGTGTTTTATTAGCAAATAGTTATAATTACAAATTTATAAAAAAAGCCTTATTTCAAGCCCAAAATAGACAAAATAGGAAACAAAAAGATGATAAGTCAGCTATTAGGATTTGTGTTCCATATGTAAAAGGAACTACAGACAGTATCGGACGTATATTAAAACGCTATAATATAGATACAGCATTTTCTGCTCATCAAAAGATCAGCAATATAATAACCAAGCCTAAGGATTCAATCCCTCTTGAATCTCATGGTGTCTATCAAATCTCATGTAAAAATTGTAAAGCTTCTTACATAGGTATGAGTAATCGTCGCATCAGTGTTAGGAGAGATGAGCATGCTAATGCAGTTAAACAACACTCATCATCATCAGCACTCTCACTCCATACTATAGATTCAGGTCATAAAATAGATTTTTCTAGTACCAGGATCATATCCAGATGTGATAATCTCTACCAATGCAAAATCAGAGAAGCCATTGAGATACTTAAAAGGCCAGATTGTATCAATAAGCGAGATGATACGTGCAAACTTCCTCCTATTTGGAAAGATTTCTTTAAAAAACATTCTTAAATTTAACATTTTTGCTATTGGTGGGATTTTTAATGTTTTATTCAAACCAGTGATTGTAGCGCCTCTACAACCGTCTTTCTACCTTCTTATAACTCTGTGGATGGCTTGTGTGACCAAGTCGAAACGTCAGTAAATTGATATTAAAAGTTTTTAACACGGATGAACCCGCAAAATATGTATTTTATATATATATATATATCCATTTTATTTACCTATTTAGATATGGACAAACATATTCAACTTGGTGATGTCAAAACAGCTCTTTTTTTGTAATCTTAAAAATGGATAAATTGAATGTACTAATAATAGACTGAAGTTTTTAAATATGGTAGTGATAAGTCAGTCTGGAAATATTGAAATCGTTTAGGAATATATGGATTTAGGAAATTGTACTGTCTGATTTTAGGGAAGCTTCTATTGTTTTAATTTTCAAAGAAATTGGCACGATCATCATGGAAGATCTTTATTATCTAAGAAATCAATAATACTTTCAAAGATTTTGTCAAATAGGTTACTTCCAGTCATAGATAAATGGTTATCAGAGATTCAATGTGAAATTAGATAAATCATGAATCACTATCAACATGGTTTTTGTTCCCATGAAAAAATTAAAAAAAGGTCAGAAACAAAAGAGTAAATTGTATATTTCTTCTATTGATTTTCTCAAGTTATTTAACTCAATTAATTGAACAAGTCATGGTAGTGTTTGAAATTAGTTTGTTGCTCACCAAAATTTATTTCTATTATACAACATGGAAAAAAGGTGTTATTGGTACTGATGAAAAATGTGAAAATTGCTCTTAAACGGGGATGGATACTTGAAATAACATTGTCAATTATAGGTACTAATTAAAAGCAGTTTAATGAACCATAAATCAAGATGTGGTACTGATTTTATTGGGCAATTTTTATTTTGAATTGATTACAAACAAAACCATCTTTTAAGATTCCAGGTTGATTTATAGTCTGTTGATGATTGTATTATCTTTTTTCCAAATCAAAAAATAATTTACAGAATGTACTTAATGTTTTGATATCAAAATCTTAAGTTATTAGTTTAATAATTAATTTTCAAAAAACTCGATTTCTTTATCAACGAGTGAAGGAAGAAAAATTTTCACCTTCTTTTATCTTAAATTATTGTCATCATGAGTGGGAATATAACCAATATAAACATCTTAGTAATTTATAAAGTGAAATCAGATGTTGGGGAAAGTACAGACTCCACCACGCTGCTACTGCTGTTACAAGTTAAAAGGTGTATTATTTTATAACAAAAAACAATTACTACAACTATATTATCTATATATATTGCAGTGATGTTTTACTTCATTTATTGCATGGAAGTGAAACTTGGACACTCTATCAATGCAAAATAATATCATTAGTAAATTTTTATTTAATGATGTTTTAATATAGAGGATTTGAACACTGACTTTCAAGACCCCTTCAGTTATTCACTCTTATTCATACAACTCAATAGCTAAAGGGAGGTTGAAAGTGTGTTCAATCATTTATATTACATCTAAACTCCAGGTATATAAAGTATTCTTATATTTAAATATTAATTGTGTTTTATAAAATACATTGGCCATATTATAAAAACAATTGTTATGTTTTACACTTGTTGGGTATGATGATACATGTTGGATTGGATATGTAAAATATATAAATAATACAAGATTTTCTAAAAAGATAATTTATGACTTGAGCTTAGTTTTCATGGAAAAGATAAAATTCATTTATATTATAAGAATTATCTCAAAAATGTTATAAAAATGTGCAATTTCAATTGTGTTCATTGGGAAAACATGGCACAGAATAGAACACATCAGAGAATTAAAATTAGACATGGTATTGGAAGTATTTCAGAAAAAAGCTTTCTACAGGAAAAGTTAAATAACAATATTACAAAATATCAAAGAAACAAAAAAATTGACCATTGTGTTCTCTGTGAATAGGTTTTGTTATTTTACATAATCACCACAAAACATCTTTGGTTTTTTTAAGATTTTTAATTAATGTTGGAATGGTCATACTTATTTATGAGGGGTTGCTGTATGTATATTCCATCTAGTAATCACTGATTACTCAAGTATACATGAGATGACATAAGAATCATAGCTCTTCATATTTTTATTATATTGTAGTCAGAAAAAAGTCAACTGATGTATTGGTTTGAAACAAATATATAGATGGCTAGTATAATGTAAAAGAACTCATTATTTCATGATGTAATTATAACTTTGAGATTTAGAATAAATATGTTAAAGGAATGACAATAAATGGAAAACTCCCATAATTAATCAATTTAATCATGTTTAATCTATTAAAAATAAACATAATTAACTGATATTAAAGTAATTGTTTAAAAATTTCCATATTTATTATGTTTAGTATACAGACATAATTAATAAGTGAGTGATTTACAATATTTAATAACATTGCTTATAAAATATAATCACTGATACTGACAAAATTTTATTTATTTGAAGTGCTTAAAATTCTGAAGCTGTTATTGAATGTTTTTATCCTGGATTATTAATTCTATGGTTCAAATACTAGGTGAAAAAAGTATTAATAAATAAAGCTACTATTATTGGCAGTTTTATTCAAATTTGCAGCATTTTTATTTTCCAGTGCAGTTTGGAATTGATGACTTCTTATTATTTTTACTTTTGAACATATAGTAACTTTTTCACTTCTATATTATAGTGGTTCACAGTCAAAATTAAGCATAGCTTTATCAACATTGCTATCTATGTGCTATAACTTTATTTACTGTGGACATATAATACAATTATAACTTCGTAACAAATACTACATTCAATTGTGCATAAAATATTTTTATTTATGCTTTTATCAATTTTATACACCAATTTTTCACCAGAAATTTGCTTTGTAGTTTTATTCATTTATATGGATATAGATTAATACATTTTACGGGCTTAACTCTGCTTTTATATATGTAATATATGTGGGATTTGAACTCAGACTTTCACACAACCTGTTACTCTCAGTGCCATCTCATATTTCTGACTCACCTGATCACACACATGTTGAAAAGATAAATAATCACCAATATACGTATTTCATGTTAAACCAGCAATCATCAGTTGGTCTAGATTACTATCCTCACACATATATATAATCAGTGCTCAGCATTATATTAAGATAGCCAATCTTCCTACTTTAATGGACCGGTTTCAAACTATTCCAACTCACAACTCTTCAGCCTTCCATTTCATTGAAAATCATTTGGTGGAATGTTCAAAGCTCTTGTTAGTGCCAAGGTTGTAATCCTATCCATGTTGACATATTAGTCATTCTAGTCAGCAATATGAGTTGGATATAGATTGTAACTAAAGTTGAAACTTATCACAGTATTTCACAAATCAATTTAATCATATTAGATGCAATACATCTTGGAAACTTTTAGTATTTCTTTGTAATTTTTTTATTAGCTACTTCATTCTTGATTCAGTTCTTATTGTTTTGAAGATATTCACAACTTGTAGAACAAAATAACCAGTTTGAATACTTAAATCAAATAATTACTAAAAGGATAATCTGTGAAGAAACAATAAGTAGAAAATAATAAGAAGGAATACATAGAAGAAAGCCAATGGCTACATTCTTTTCAGATTCTTGCTCTGTGCAAAAAATTTATGAAGTTATGCATTGAGGCTATTTGATCTGTATGTATCAAAGCCTTTTACTCTTTTAGTTACCGATATGCATAGAGGCTGTTGGCATGGGAAGATAGAGAAAATTGTAAAAAAGGGGATGAAGAAACTGTTAACATTGCACAGTAATCAATACTGAGTCAATCAAGTACTTTTACACCTTTTTTGCAAAGTTCAAATTTTATTATTTAATTTGATGTTTCAGTTGTTCAGCCACCTTCTTAATATATATATATATTGTGATGATCACACATACTGCGGTCACACATATAAATATTAAATATTCACAGAATATTAAATATCATGTTTGATAAAATAAATAAAAAAGAAAAAAGAGCGAGCTTAGAAAATTTACAGAACAAAGAAATGTTTCAATTAATTAAAAAAGAGAGGGAAGTAGAATCAAAAAGATTCTTATCTTTTACCCTCCAAAGTTTGGATTTTGGTGAAATTAAAATGTAAAATTAGAAATATTGGAGGTGTACGTTAAAAAATAAAGTGATAAAGAAATATAAATCAAATGCAAGTTAAAATCTGATTTTGAAAGAAAGTAAAGTTTAAAAAAACCTTAAATAGCGCGCAAAACATAGAAAGTTAAACATGATCAAAAGATAAGGATCTGGGTTTTAAAGTACACATTTGACGATAAACGAAATGCGTGTATGGAGTGTATTTGAAGCAGAATATAGACAGCAATAATAAATGCTTGTCTAAACTTAAATAAAAAAAAGAGAGAAAAACATGTATTAAAATCTGTGTAATTAAATTAAAAAATATTGAAATAAATAAATGTACATAGTGCTACTAGATTGGGTAAAACAAATTTACATATGGCCGAAG
The DNA here is from genome assembly GCA_028023455.1 of Epiperipatus broadwayi. NCBI lineage: Eukaryota > Metazoa > Onychophora > Udeonychophora > Euonychophora > Peripatidae > Epiperipatus > Epiperipatus broadwayi. The sequence goes on from JAQFVV010006429.1 coordinate 1,295,143, forward strand.
GCATAGTAAGAAAGGTGTGAATGAAAGTGAAAACAAAGGATCGGAAGGACAAAGGCTGGTGGAATTTTTTAATTAAAAAAAAAGTTTTTCAGTAGAGATTAGAGCTAGAGACTTCGTGTTGAGAGGGTGGTAAAACACAGCTCCAATAATCAACCGCTATAGTTAACAAATATGACTTTCAACATCGGTGCCTCATCTAGAATGGCTGGCTAAGGCCATCGTGATCGCTGGTCGATCCGGACTTACTGTACTAATGGTTCTGGCCAAGATATAACAACTGCCGTCATAGCGCCTGCCGGTGGATTCATTTAGTTGCCTTGTCCTCGATGCCTTGTTCTTGATGCCTCATCCTTGATGCCTTAAACACTGAGAAGCTACACACAACCAAATCTAACCTACGAATGACCATCCCTCCTAAAGAAGTGGAGAAAATCCACGTGACGGTCGGCAAGACGTCGGATAAATTCAGAGACTAAAACCTAGGTAAAGATACATACTATTTTGTTATATATTTCAATGTGCACATAGTTTAATTAGACAATGGCCACATGCCTTTTGTGAATGATAAAGACATTCTTGAATTTTTTTGATAAATACCCAGACTGACGATTTATAAATGTACCATCATTTATAATAGTTTTATATGTATTCTTTTCTTGTAGCACTATAGATTATAATCTGTTTTTCATTTCATGTTAATGTGTTTTTTTTATATCTCTTTTACGATTAATTTATTCTATTAAATCTATTATTTTATTTAAACCTGCCTTGTCTCGTTCTTCGCCACTCCAAAAGGGTAGTCTAGTCTAAGGGTGGGAAAACTATTATTCATTTTTTTTGATTATTGAATTAACACGTGGAAGTTGGTGGTGCAGTATTTGATCCCGTTAAATTTATAAATCATCCAAGCGCTGTAACTCTGTCAGATCTTACAGCAGTCGAGAGACGGTTGGTCGGGAAAAATAATCTGGTGCTATATCCGTATAGCATACAGATTCGGTCAAATACGGATATAGACTCGTGTATGTCCGTATGTTCTCTCTGCTTGAGGTAGCGGAAAGTGGACGATCTTGAATCATTAGAATTCCCCATTATGCACTCATAAAAGGGAAGTGTAGCCTTCGATCGTCCCGTGCCCGTTACATATTTTGGGGGCCAGTCCGGGATTTGTATTGCTGTGCAATTAATGATCACATGTTAAATAATTTTATAAGATAACATAAATATTTTCTAAAATAAAAATTGTTTTAATATATGTGTTTCAAACATATAAAATTAGCGTTGTAAGTTAAAGTGGCGAGAAGCGAAGACGAAGGGGATAAGTTTTATTTTATGATACTCTATACGAGCGTTTCACGTCAAATGTGTACAAAGAATAGAAAGAGGGGGGAAATTTTTTTTGTTAGTATTACGAAAGTTTTGAAATGCGTAGTGAGGGATAATCTGAGACAAGAATATTTAGATATGTTGTAACAAACAAATAACTAATTATATCAAATGATTGCTGTAATGTAATATAAATCGTTTTAAAGAAAAAAAAAGAAAGAGAATAACACAAAGTTTCATGAAAGTTTACGATAAATAATAAAAATATATATATAGTAGCCGCATAGCCCAGTAAAGTTAAAGAATAGATAAATGTGTGTGTGGTTTCATAATCGTATAATAAAATGTATTCAGCTATAATTATAGTGATCGGATATAGATTATCTGGATGTAATTAATTAATGAAAACATAAAATAGTTAAGTTAGAAATAGTGAAACAGTTTCAGTAATGTTGTAGTTATAAAGGTTAAATGATTAAAATAGTCGAAACTAAGTTAAATGAAGAAATATATATGTGTGAATAAATAATAATGGTCCCAGTTAAGTGGAAAATAAAATATTTTAATGATAAAAGGAATTCGCGTGTATAAGTTAAATTGAAGAAACTATAAGTATTGTCGCGTATTTTAGTTAAGTGGGAGAAAAATATATATGTGTGATTCTAGAATAGTCGCATGTGTAAGAGAAGTATATATATAATATATATATATATGTGTGTGTGTGATCTTGTTTAAAACAGCAGTAACCTTAAGTGGCCGAATTTTGTAAACGTAGGAGTAGAAAAATATATATATCGGAAGGGTAATGTTGGAGACACAGTCAAATAAAACGAATTTATAATGTATATCGTTAACAGAAGAACAAGCATAATATTTAAGTAAGTTAAATTTAAAAGAATATATAAGTGCATCATTTAATTGAAGTATAGGGGTCAGAGGTAGATGAAGAGGGAAAATAGAGGACAATCATCAAGGTGGACAGGCAGTCGGGCGAATCTAAGGCAGGCGAATAAGAAGATGAACCAGAGTACGGATGTTTGGGTTGGCTAGCGATCTGAATGCTGATCGATAGACAACTAAGAAATTAAAAGTTAATCAAAGTGAAAAAACATAAAGTCAGTCAAAAGAAGTTGGGTATAAGTCTAGTTAGAAGAGGTCAATAGTAGGAATAATCAGTCCAGATATAAAGAAAGTTAAATAAAAATCATATTTATGCGAACAAGGGCTCAAGCCAAAATGGAACTTCAAGAAAAGGAAGTAAAAGAAGGGAATGGAGAGGAGATGAAAGTAGAGGATACAATAGCCTATAGTAATATCATGGATATGTTAAAGCAAATGAGGACGGAGCAAGAGCAATTCATGAAAGAACTCATGGACAGACAAGAGAGAAGGATAGAAGAATTGATGGTAAAGGTAGAGATAGACTGCCAGAAAAGATGGGCTGAAGTCAGGGAAGAAATAAGAAATGAGGTCATCCTGCAATCAAAGGCTAATGACACATGGGATGGATTTCACCAAGAGATTAAGAGGGATGAACAAAGGAGTATGGGGCCATGTGCATATGAGGAATCAGAAATAGTTGAGGATAGAGGTAGAGAGTCAGCAGAATTTGAATGGGAAAGGGACATAGGGTGACCAGAAAGGAAGATAAGACAGTTAGATGAAGAGGTGGAGGTAGTTAGAGTGGAGGATCATAGAATGATGATGATGAGCGTACAGGAGAATTTAAGTCAGGTGGCAAAGGTAGTAGCAGGGTTAAATACAAAAGTTGAAAAGAGGATAAGTAAGGCAGCTGGTAACAGCGCATATACCGGGATAGAATGCATTGAGTCAAGAGCCACTGGAGGAGATACAGACAAGGGATATGCATGTAGACCACCTCCAAAGGAACCACCTGAAATTAAAAATGGTTGGGATCCTAGTAAAGGATGATGGAAAGAAAACAGAAGAGATTTGACAGAGTGGAATCCAAGAGGGCAGGAAGATAAACGATCTAGATGTAAGACTGAATGGAAGTGGCCATACAAATGGACAGAAGACCGAGAACTTAGGGATAAAAATCCGCATCCCAGAGGAGGCAGAGGTGATGTCAATAGAGGAAGACAACCACCAGATAAAACTTAAGGGCAGTCACAAATAAAGGAAGGATTTAATGATAACAAAATTGGAAATGGAAATGGACCACGAGTCATGGAGAACGGACTGTAATATGGATCCTGATAAAATAAAGAAATGATGAGCCGATAAGTGGAAAAAGGGATGAAGGACATTATGATAAAATAAGAAAGCATAAGATAAATATGAGTGTGAGGTCATAGATCGAGGCTGAAGGCATGTAGGTTTAGATATTGGTAGATGGGTCTGAACAGTAGTTGGTTATGCCTTCTTTGTTATTCATTCATGTATGTTCTGCAGTGCGCCAAATCTTATCATACAGAGAACACAGGGACAGAGATCCCATTCTCATAATGACTCACTGGATTAAGATTTCCAGTTAGATATTGGACAGATATCGTGAGTCAATGGTTTAGAGACCAATCTATGGGGAAAAGAACCCCTTGTATAAATTAAGAGCTATCAGAAAATATACTGAGCTCATGGATGAGCTGGACGAAAAGATGCCAGCCTCCCAACCCACCTCGGTAATAGTGTCCACAGTTGACACTTAGGGGTTTATCATTTGCAGGATGTGATGTATGAACAGGTTTAATCGGGTCACAGAGATATCCTGTGGATTCGAACCTGTATATACGAGTATTAGGCAGAAATAAAATGCATGTAATGCTAATGACAAGATTAAATTGGTTTGGCAATGCTGGTTGGGTCATCAAGGAAAGAGATGTAATTTACCTGGTCGCCTCTCTAGAGATTAACCTCATCACTAAATCATATTAGGAATGCATAAATCTAAAAAGGTTTGAACAGTAGTTGGGAGCATCTAGCTTTCGATGCATAAATTTAAAATTTTTTTTTACAAAAAAAAATTTTAAAGGAGGGGAACGGTGTAATGTGATGATCGCACATACTGCGGTCACACATATAAATATTAAACATTCACAGAATATTAAATATCATGTTTGATAAAATAAAGAAAAAAGAAAAAAGAGCGAGCTTAGAAAATTTACAGAACAAAGAAATGTTTCAATTAATTAAAAAAGAGAGGGAAGTAGAATCAAAAAGATTCTTATCTTTTACCCTCCAAAGTTCGGATTTTGGTGAAATTAAAATGTAAAATTAGAAATATTGGAGGTGTACGTTAAAAAATAAAGTGATAAAGAAATATAAATCAAATGCAAGTTAAAATCTGATTTTGAAAGAAAGTAAAGTTTAAAAAAACCTTAAATAGCGCGCAAAACATAGAAAGTTAAACATAATCAAAAGATAAGGATCTGGGTTTTAAAGTACACATTTGACGATAAACGAAATGCGTGTATGGAGTGTATTTGAAGCAGAATATAGACAGCAATAATAAATGCTTGTCTAAACTTAAATAAAAAAAAGAGAGAAAAACATGTATTAAAATCTGTGTAATTAAATTAAAAAATATTGAAATAAATAAATGTACATAGTGCTACTAGATTGGGTAAAACAAATTTACATATGGCCGAAGGCATAGTAAGAAAGGTGTGAATGAAAGTGAAAACAAAGGATCGGAAGGACAAAGGCTGGTGGAATTTTTTAATTAAAAAAAAAAGTTTTTCAGTAGAGATTAGAGCTAGAGACTTCGTGTTGAGAGGGTGGTAAAACACAGCTCCAATAATCAACCACTATAGTTAACAAATATGACTTTCAACATTGGTGCCTCATCTAGAATGGCTGGCTAAGGCCATCGTGATCGCTGGTCGATCCGGACTTACTGTACTAATGGTTCTGGCCAAGATATAACAACTGCCGTCATAGCGCCTGCCGGTGGATTCATTTAGTTGCCTTGTCCTTGATGCCTCGTCCTTGATGCCTTAAACACTGAGAAGCTACACACAACCAAATCTAACCTGCGACCGTCCCTCCTAAAGAAGTGGAGAAAATCCACGTGATGGTCGGCAAGACGTCGGATAAATTCAGAGACTAAAACCTAGGTAAAGATACATACTATTTTGTTATATATTTCAATGTGCACATAGTTTAATTAGACAATGGCCACATGCCTTTTGTGAATGATAAAGACATTCTTGAATTTTTTGATAAATACCCAGACTGACGATTTATAAATGTACCATCATTTATAATAGTTTTATATGTATTCTTTTCTTGTAGCACTATAGATTATAATCTGTTTTTTCATTTCATGTTAATGTGTTTTTTTTATATCTCTTTTACGATTAATTTATTCTATTAAATCTATTATTTTATTTAAACCTGCCTTGTCTCATTCTTCGCCACTCCAAAAGGGTAGTCTAGTCTAAGGGTGGGAAAACTATTATTCATTTTTTTGATTATTGAATTAACACGTGGAAGTTGGTGGTGCAGTATTTGATCCCGTTAAATTTATAAATCATCCAAGCGCTGTAACTCTGTCAGATCTTACAGCAGTCGAGAGATGGTTGGTCGGGAAAAATAATCTGGTGCTATATCCGTATAGCATACAGATTCGGTCAAATACGGATATAGACTCGTGTATGTCCGTATGTTCTCTCTGCTTGAGGTAGCAGAAAGTGGACGATCTTGAATCATTAGAATTCCCCATTATGCACTCATAAAAGGGAAGTGTAGCCTTCGA